>SJYF01000608.1:12646828-12662524 GCA_006410515.1 Procapra przewalskii | reverse complement strand
CGACTGAACTGAACTGAACTGAGGGAGAACACCCACTGGAGCATCCTACGGACACTTGGCCTTCTCCGGCTCTGGCTTTCTGGGCTACGCAGCCTCCAAGTAAAATACACTTCTACTACCTGCCCAGGCGAGCTCACTGCAGTGCCTGTAAGGCAGCATTCAGCAGCCATCAGAATCCCCTTGGGCCTTTCACGAATGATGGACCCACAGTATTCTTGATCCAAAAGTCTTTTCATCATGAATATCCTAATTCTTCCTAAGTTATGAATTTGACATGACCTCAGTAGAAGTGCTAACAGTTCTTTTCTGTGTCTAAACAAGCTGTTTTTAGAGGGTAGGGGGGGCTGGAAACCAGCTCTAGTAGACATTAGAACATAATGAAAAGCCTCAATATTTAAAAGGTGTGCACTGCCACATAGAAAGACAGACCCTTGGAAGAAAATGGAAATTATAGGAGAAAAAAATATGTATAGAATTTAGTATATGATAAAAATGGACTTTTTCTGCTGGGTGTTGGGACAACTGAGTATCATATGCTAAAGGAGAAAATTGGACCCATACTTTACACTGTACAGCAAAATTAATGATTTAAACGTGCAAAATGAAACCATAAAAGTACTACAAAGAAACATGGGAGAATTATAATCTTGGTATAGAAAAGGCCTTTGTAACTGTGACTAAAAATTTAGAATCCATAAAAAAAGAGATTGATAAATTCAGCTACAAAAAAAACCCACAAAGCTTTCTCCATGCAAAAGAAGAATCGGCAAAGAGAAAAAATAATTGCAACTCATATATAGACAAAGTGATAATTTCTCTATATAAAGAACTCCTAGAAAAGAAAAACAGGCTAACACACCCAAAATAGAAAAATGAAAAAATGACATGAGCTAACAGTTTGTAGAAAAAGAAACACAAAGGCAAAACATATATCAGGATTATCAGTGTCACTCATTACAAGAGAAATGCAAACTGAAACTCTACCAAGATATTATTTTTCTTATGAGATGGACAAAAATCCAAAAGTAGGACAAAACATTCTGTTGGTGAGGCAGGAAAAGAGGAACTCTCATTTGCTGCCGGTCAGGGTGCACAATGGCAAATCTGGAGGTGGATAATTTGTCAGTAACCTTCAGGAAAAGAATGCAGCTGCCAGACTTCGGCTTCCAGCCATGGTGGAGTAAGAAAATCCAAATTTGCTTTCGCATCTCAAACAGCAAGAGAAAGGAAGAAACATCTGAAGCAGAAGCTTTTAGACCGTGGACCACAGGCAGCAGAGGATAGTTTTGATGGCTAATTTTACATGTCAACTTGGCTGGGCCATACTGTGCGCAAATATTTGGCCAACCATTATTCTGGGTATGCCTGTGAAGATGTTTCTGGATGAGATTAACATTTAACTTGATAAACTGAATCAGGCAGAGTTCACTCCCGTGTGTGTGTGAGTGTGTGTGTGAGTGTGTGTGTGTGTGAGTGTGTGTGTGTGACCCCACTGTGAGTGCAGGGAGCTCCTCCTTACTGACTGCCTTCAAGCTGCAACACTGAGTTGGTTTCTGTTTGTTTTGTTTTTGCCTGTTTGCAGACACAGACTGAAGCGTTGGCTCTTCCTGGGTCTCAAGTCTGCCAGCCTCAGACCAGAACTACACCACCCTTGTTCTCAGGCCTTTGGTCTTAAACCAAAACAAACATCATCAGCTCCCCTGGGTCTCTAGCTTGTTGACTAGGGATCTGGGGACCTGTCAGCCTCCATAATTGCATGAACCAGCTCCTTGCAATGAATCTCTTATCCGTAATCTGTTAGCTTTCTTTCTGTCTGGAGAACCCTGACTAATGCAACAGAGAACGCTGAGAGGAGAGAAGCAGACGAGGCGAGCCTGTGGTCGCTGCAGTCGCCCGCTTGGAGAGAGTCAGGTTCCCGCCCGGGGAGGAGAAAGACCCCACAGCCTTGCTAAGCTGAGGAGACAGCATTCAGAATTGTGAGAGGCCAGGAATTCACAGGACAATGCAGCCGAGAGCCGGGAGCTCCCAGAAAGCTCCGAGGTCACCGTTCCCCACAGGGAGGACTCTCTGATCCGTGAGTTGGTCTCAGTTCTGGGCTCTTGTGGTGGGAGCATCTTTCCGGGTTGTGATTCCTGACTTCAAAAGACCCATTTCCTATGCAACAGGGTCTCTCAGCCCCAACCCTCTACTTCACTTGGTGCATGTGAGAACAGCTGTTACCTTGGCCGTGCTGGACTCCATGGAAGGCGTGTTCATCTCTAGCATGCTGCCTTTCTAAGAGATTTCCAGAAGCTATCTGGACCACCTGCTGTCCTCACCTGCGGTAGGTTTGTCTCTGTGCAAAAGTGCAAATCGAAGGAAATGGCACGAGTGCTGGCTTCGGTGTCAGGAGGCTTATTGTGGGTCTCACTCCATCACCTACCCTCTCTGGCGTTGTTTCCGTCTTTTTACAAGGAAATCGCTCTTCTTCATCGTCTCCCAAACCCATCGAGTTCTGGAAGTCTACGAAAATGTCTGATAACGCATCCCAGTCACAAAGAATTTACAGCGCTCCAAGACAAGGCATCCCTGCACTAGTTCTAGAAAATATAGCTACGCTATTTCATCTTACAATGAGATTTAATTAACTCTCCCTTCCCGCTGTCAGGAGCCTCGGTGGAGTGAGCGCCCCGATTGGACACTCCAGACACCCGACTCGCTCTCGCTGCCGAAGAGCCTGGAAGGCGGTAGTGCTTTATTCACTATGGAAACGGACACCGTGGTTGCCGTCCCCTTCCTCCCCTCCGCGGCCCCCGGAGAGCCGCCGTGCTAGCGCCGGCTACGTGCCACGAGAAGGAGTTAGCCCCGTGGATAAATTTTGTTCCTTCGGCTGCCTCAAGCAAGTGGAATCATCTCAAGTAAATGTGACGAGCTGGGCTCTTCCCTACAGCCTTGTTGAAATAACCAGTGGGCCTAGGCCCCAGGGCCACCGGGGGATGTCTGACTTAACCACAGTTTTATTCATCTTTCAGCCGAAGCAGACGTTCGAACATCAGCCCGAGTTGTCCGGGCACTGAGCGCATTTGTGACCCTCCCTGGAGGCGGTTGGCTCCAAACCCTGGGAACGTGTTATATGAAAAAATAAATGCCTTTTTTTTTTAACCATCTGTGAATGAAAAACATTCTTCATATGTTTAACTGTTTCAAACTGCCGTATGTCACACACACACACACACACACACACACACACACACACGGCATACTTGCCGGGGGCTGGGATTGAGTTGGTACTAGAGATCTGGGGCCCCTCTTCCAACCCTCTGCTTTTTCTTTCAAGGAGGCTATAGGTAAGAAGCTTCCAGGTTTGTACCCACCCAGAAACAGCTCACTTTGAGTCTTGGTGGGGGTGCTGCGGCTGGCTTTTCCGGAATTTCAACCATCTGCTGCAGCCTCCCTCTCCCCTTGCAGCCATTCACGTAAACTGCCCCCACGCTGCAGCAGAATCAGAAACATCTGAGGGCTAAAACCACGGCAAAATAGGGTGATGCGCTTTATGGCGTTTTATTTTACAAGAGGGATGGATGGGTAGAGAGAAAGAGGGAAGAGACTAAAAGAACCTTCTGAATTCAACTGTCCCTCGTTAACTGAGGAAGAGGACTAATCAGTTTCTTTCAGAGACTTTGGCTGTTTGCTTGCTTGAATTAGTTTTTCTGGAAGAACAAGCCAGAGCTTTCCTAATTGTCTAAGATTCCTCAAGCATCGGTCCAAGCTGTTAGGGGGTAAGGGCAGAAGACCTCAGGCTACCCACTGCCAGTCTCATCCGATGATGGTGACTGAGGATCCATCAGTGAGCGAGGTCGTGGCCCATGGAAGACATGATTCTCTAAATCTAAAAGGAAACCCTCCATGAGGGACCTTTAAAACTGACTCACAGGTATTGCATTTGGCAGTAAGAGTCCTTTTATAGCAAGCAGTGGGTACTGATGTTTGCTTATCCAAAGCAATCGCCCTCCTGACTTGCTGGCACAAATGTTTCTTTGCCCCAGAGGGCTGACACTGGGTAGGGTGTCCATTCCACGTGGGTAGGGTTCCAAGGCAGTCATGATCGTGTGGCCCAGTTCTGGACAAAGATACAGGAGGCTTAGAACTTTTGTGGAAAGCTGACCAATACAGGCAACATTTATGAATATCTGGTTTTCCTGTACCTCTGAATACCTGGAAGACTGTAGCTCGCTGTCCCCGTGAGGCAGGGCCATGGCCGATTTCCGGCTGATGGAATCAAAGAGGAAGTTATGGTGAACTCTAAGGAAGTCATTTCGGGCCAAAAGATTTAACAGCAGCCTCCTCTTTCCTTGCCACCACGAATTCCGAAATTCCTTTTAAAATGAGAATTTCAATCAGTCTGGGCCCATTAGACGAAGCCAGCAAATTTGTGTAAGACACGGAGCAGGAGCAAGCAATGTACTTTTATTGTTTTTAAGCCACTAAGATTGGGAGGTTGTTACTGCCGTATAATTTATTCTATCAAGACTGATATAGCTTTTCTTTCTCTGGAGAAACAGACAGAAGATGCAATAAGAAAGAGCTTCTTTTCCTATGCTGGAGACTATTTTGTAAGAAATGACACTGGATCAATTTATTTCAGAGAAGGGTGCCAACACATAAAAATCTCAAGGAGCGAGGCTCTTGACAACATCAGTGAACCACACCAGGCTTCTAATGTGAAATAAGAAACATCTCATTTTGGTGCCACTTTCACTCAGATAGTGTTATCTGTAGTCAAAAGCCTCCTAACTGATACACTGCAGAAGAGGTATCTGCCTTTCTCCTTTCTGTATCATTTTTTGTCTCCATCCATCCATCCATCCATCCATCCATCCATCCGTCTATATGACAAACAGATACAGCATTTTATTTATTTTCAGGCCACACTATAGCCATAGAAAACCAAACACAGTGAAAGACCCCCGCAGTTTAAACCAAAGCCTTCCACGCAGATTCTCTGGACGCTGGCTCCACAGCGGCGCCCCGGGGATCTCTGGTGCTGCTCTTACTGGGGGCCACCTCCAGGAGCCCGTAGACCCCTAAGGGGTCCCTGGAGAGCTGGGCCATCTGAGCTCTGGGTACTCTTCCTTGGCGGCTTTCACCTTCTAAGTGGACTCCATCTACAGATGTGTTTCCTGTCTTATCAGCTCCCTGCGGAGCGCTCCCTAGTGACTTCAGGGAACACCACATCGCTAACTGCCGTGAAAAAGAGACGGAGCCTAGGCAGAGAGGTGAGACAGACAAACCGACAGGCCCGCTAAGTACGGGGCTGCCGCTGTGCGCTGCGGGCCGCCGGGTGCCCACCACGCTCTCCCCTGGGCCCTCTGTGCCCAGCGCTGGTCACTCACTTCAGCCGCTAGGTCCATCCTGCACGCCCCAACCTCCTCTGCCAAGGATGGGCAGGCCCTCAAAGGGCCTTTGAAGCCCCTTTGAGTTCTTGGCTCTGCAGAGACTGAGGCCCAGAGGTGGTTTAGAACTTTCCTTTCATCCCCCACTTGCCATATTGCATCCCTACATTCCCCACCCCTAACCAGCGGTTGTTCTAGGGCCAACGGACTGTCCCTTTCCTGGAAGGTGGCCTCCCAGGCATCATCACAGGGATTGGAGGGGGGCATTCATCTCTGTTCTTTCGTGTCTGGACCAAAGGTCCCTTCAGAGCTTGAAATGGAACGGGTTCTCCAGAAGCCGACTTGGGGATACAAGATTTTTTTTTTAAGAGTGGAAGAGCTGTGAATAAAATGTAGAAGACAGAATTAGCAGAGGAAGAAGGGAAGCTATGGGACCAGACCGACCAACCTCAGCCCACCCCGGGCATCGTGCTGGGCTAACGTGGCCAGCTCTCCATTCTGGCCCTCCTCTGCCAGTCACCCACGAGAGGGGCTCCAGGGAGAACGTGACCCTGAGCAAGGACCCCCGCAGCCGGGCAGACCCCGAGCGAGCTGTCCGCTGGAGCTGTGTTTGCCGCGTGCCCACGGCGGGGCGGCAAGTCCCGCCTCGGAGGAGAGCGGGCCGGCCCCGCTGGGGTCCACCGCCGCCCACCCTCAGCGCTTCTCAGAGCCCCTTCTGCGCGTGAGCTTGGTGAGCAGCGCCTCCGGGGGCTCCGTGAGCCCCTCGTGGAAAGGGGGAGACGGGCGGGCCACCCACCGCCCCCACTGGGGCCATCCGAGCGAGGCGCGTGCCTAACGGGCTCACAGCTCATGCTGCCCCTGCCCGCCCCTCCTGGGGACCAGCTCAGCTGACCCGGACCACGCTCTCCCAAGGCCACCTCATGCCCCGACGGAGTTGCTGAATCTGCCCATCCGCGGTCACCACCAGCCGAGGAAGGAGAAAGGGCACCCGTTTGGCCCCATGCATATCCCTCGCGGGCCCCAGAGTGCCGCAAAAGCCCGCCCCGCCCTCCCCTTGACGGTGGAGCTCGGCTCCGTCTGCACGCATCTTGTCCCTGGAAACAGAGATCCTGCAAGTCCCAAGCAGCGACTGCAGTGGAAACTCACCGGGACTCCGCTGTGCCCCCCAGGATGCCTGCCCCTGTGGGGTGACTCTGGGTCGTAGGGACGTAAAAGCAGAAGGTCCCCCAGTGCGTCACGGGACGGGGGCGAGGGTCGCGCCCACCTCCACCTGCTGGGGCCAGACCCGGGTCCGCTTCCGTGAGAGCGGGAAGCCCTGGGGACGCAGCGCCCGGGAGAGGCCTTTGCTTCAGTGCGTGCGCTGTATCCTTCGGAGCAGCGGGAAGGCGACACTGCCAACCGGGGGTGCCACGGAGGTGCAGCCACTGCTCACATTTTCGCTGGAAAATGGGTGCCCTGATGAGGTCAATGTGATGGGGAACCCTATGCCCATGGGTGAGATGCTGCAGGAGCCCCCTGGACGGCAGGGCCCGCTCTGCCCTGGAGTGGTGGGAAAGTCACACTTGGACCTGTTCTTATGGCAACAAACTGCCAGCGCTTCCAGAGGGGAAGAGGCTCAGAGTAAGGAGCTCCCCACCAAGAGACCAGCTCTGCCCTGGGGCGGTGGGGAAGTCACACTTGGGTCTGTTCCTATGACAACAAACTGCGGCTCTTCCAGAAGGGAAGAGGTTCAGTGTGAGGAGCTCCCCACCGAGTGAGCAGTGATCTCCTTCTGGACTGAGGCCACGGTGGGCGCTGAGCGTCAGTGATGCTGGGAGATGGGCCCACCAGCAGCGGAAGCAGAGAGTCAGCCTCGGGAAGCGGGCTTCCTGCGTGTGGACTCTGTTGCTGTGGCCGCTGCGGCCAGGTGCCCACTCTGCCATCCCCGACGTGGCTGATGGCCCAGGCCGGAGGATGCCCACTCTGCCGTCCCCGACGTGGCTGATGGCCCAGGCTGGAGGATGTCGGCGGGGCTGCCACCCTGTCTGCTGGGCCATTTACTGCTTTCTGCAGCGGTGACTCTAGAGGCTTCTGCGTGGTGGTGTCAGTGGCGCACCTGCACGCCTCTTCCCCAGACTTTGCCTTATCCCCATTCTTCTAACCTTTCTCCTACCGAGCAGCTAACCAGAGAGCCAGCACATTTGCTATATCCGGCCCACATACGTGTCCTAGCATATGTGCTGACGAAGTAAGCGCAATAGCCCACAGCCCCCCAAAGCACACATGTGTTCAAGTCTGGGGTCATCTCTCTTTTCGTAGTTTGAAGACCAGACACACCGGGAACGGCCCATGATCCCTTGGCACGGTCTCTCGGGCCCGCCCTCGAGCCTCTGTGGAGGCTGCTAGCTGTTCCTGGCTCACACCCGCATACTGGGCCAGTGCACCTGTGTACTGAGCTCGGGCAGGTCTCTGTTCTCAGCTGGCCATACAAGATGTCCCCCACACGCATCAGCTAGCGCTGAGGGAGGGAGCGTGGCAAGAGGCCGGGTGCTCTGGGTCTGGGCTGCCTGTTCATGGAGCTGGCTTGTGTGCTAAGTCCTCTCACGTCTGATCCCGATGGATCATGTCCATCTCACGATGAGGTGCTTCAAGGGCCCACCCAACCTTCTGATGCGGCAGGTCGGACAGGACCCAAACCCTGATGGAGACTGCAGGCTGCCCACGGATTTAGTATGACCGTCCGTTTACACAGGGTTGTGGGATTTCGCAGGATGAAAGACTTTCAGTGTTAAAAGTAAAAGCCTGGGAAGGTCTGGGGCAAACTGAGATGCTGTGCTCGCCGTCCTACCCCAGGCCAGGCACTCTGCCTCCAGGAGGCCCCCACTATTATGCCAGACTTGTATTTCAAAAGGTGTCTAACTCTCCCCTGACGGTAGCATGGCTTTGTTCCAGAACCCCCGGAGCCGGCTTGGCGGTTCTCCCACTGGGACTTGCCATGACTCTGTGAGGAAATCCACCCCGACGTTCTGATTGCTTCTGGCAAGGTCCCAGGGTTCCCAGCCCGGGTGCTGACCTCGGGTTAGCACACCTGTCTTGGTTGGTTCGTCTCCTCTGACTTGAAGGCCCGGCTTGGCCCTCGGCTGGCCACACTCTCCAGCTAGAGATGATGAGCGGGTCATTGTGAGCGGGCAAAGAGGCCTCCAGCTTTCTCCTCTGACCTTCCGCCATCCTCGGGTGTTCCCCATCTTCTGTGGAGCAGTGACGGCCCTTGGCGAGAGCCCCCCGCCCCCTGCAGGGCTGTCTCTTCCCAGCTGTTCCGAGCTTTGTATGCTGCTTCACTGGTGCGTCCACTGTCACAGCACACCAGCCCGACTCACCACCGAGCAAAGTTCCAACAACAGGCCCGCCGCCCGGTGCTGGAAAACGGGTCTTTATTGCCGGGTAGGCAGTGAACGACACAGCCCCAAAGCTCCGTCTTACCCTCTCTGTCTCAGATGGCTCTCAGTACCCACTGTTGCAAGGCTGGTGCTTCAAGCTGAGACAGCTGGGGAGCGAGATGGCTGTTACAGATGAATGTACCTAGAAGGGAACGGAGGAGAAGGCAGGACGGGCCCCACGCAGAAGCTGGCCTCGGATGCAAGCCTGAGGAAGTGCTGGCCAACCCAGTGAGGGGCTGTGCAGGGGGCATCGGTGACATGACCCAGCGCGCTGGCCCTGCAGCAGTGACGGCCACGCGGCTTCTGTTAAAGGAGCCAACACCAGCCGCCTGCCCGCTAACTGCACCCGCTCCTGGCAGCTGGGCGGGAGGGACCCCACGAAGGGGGCTTTGCACAGCGCACCCCCACGCCTACCCCCGAGCTCTCCTCCAACAATCAGAGCCCCCGGAAGAGGGCAGTGGCCTTGCACAGGGGCCCAGGAAGGCATGGGCCCCAAAGCGCGCTGAGATTCCTGCTTGGGGGCTCTGCAGAGTGAGCCCTCCAACCTCGGGTCGTGGAAGAAGGGGGAGGAGGGGAGGGAGGACCTGAGGAATAACTGTGTGCCAGTTAGGAGGGAAAAGGAGAGAAAAGCACCACACGAGGTGAGGAGAAGAATGAAAGCTGGCCTCTCCCCAGATACCCTCATTCACTGTGCTTTCTTCCCCTTGGTTTCCAGTCTAAGACCCAGAAATAAAGCCCCTGGACTGGGAATTTCCTTAAAGCGTGCTGGGAAAGAGCCAGACATGTTCGCATGGAGCGTTCTTCCAGGCTTCTGCCAGAAATGTTCAATCAAACGGTGACTGCACTTCTTTGTATTCGGGTGTCCAAATAGGGAAAGAGAGACTTCGTATCTTCTTCATAAACTCGAGTCCTAGGAATTCCACCCCTGGCCCCATTGCCCACACTCTCCTCAACCATCTGTGTTCGCCCCACACTGACCATCCGCAGGGAACCGACCCAGGGCGTCCCTTTGTGGTGACCAGTCGTGCAAATGTACTGAGACCGCTTTTTAGAGGTCTACAACCCTGCGTGTTTAAACAGTTATGAGCAATTTAAAGTGCAAGTATTACTCTGAAAATGCTCCCTAATTAATAAATGTTCTACATTTTTATGTGGGAATGTTTAATATTTAATTTTTCAATAATTTTATCATTTATAATTTATTAAATTTATTTTGTGGCTTGTATTTATTAAAAATTGATATACTTCCTATTTCTTTTACTCCAATGTTAGATTGTTTTTATGCAAAATGGAAGGAAAAAAACCTGGTTCTTTAAGTCATATGACTCTTCATTTTAAAGCCCCAACTGCAGCGTGTTAAGGCTCCAATATCCTAGGCCTCCCTTCTGGTGTCTCTCCTGACACCTCCTCAATGACGGCTGCATTTGTGGAGGTCAGGGGGTCAGCAGCCCTTTCCAAGCTGGCTAAGGTGTCCAGTTTTCTTCTGCAAGGAGCCTGGAGTAGAGGCTATTATTGAGCTACATTTTATGGTGTTGGAATGGTATGGACTTGGGGCTACAACGATCTACATGCCCCTAAAAATTCAGATGGCATGAATTTTCACAGTGGGTCAATGTGAGATTTCTGTCCCATGGGGGTTTGACAGCGGGGGTGAGTTAGGTTTCTAGTCGGGTAATATGATGGCAGGATTGGAAGACAATACCGGCAGTGGAAAGAAAGAAAGGGAAGTCGCTCAGTCGCATCCGACTCCTTGCGCCCTCATGGACTACAGCCTACCAGTCTCCTCCGTCCATGCGATTCTCCAGGCAAGAGTACTGGAGTGGGGTGCCATTTCCTTCTCCAGGGGATCTTCCCAACCCAGGGATTGAACCTGGGTCTCCCTCATTCCACGCAGACACTTTAACCTCTGAGCCACCAGGGAAGCCCACTGTTAAATGCCCCAGCCATTCAAAGCCAAATATTTTCAGAGAAACATGTCTGATGTCAGTGGTCTGGATTCTGCAAGTTTGCAGCCTCTGCAAGGGAATCCTTGAGACTTTGAACAGAAATCGGAATTATTGGGCCATATATCCTCATAGGCAGAGGGGGTGCCATTATTAAAAGACTCCTTTCCATACTGTGGATTTTAGGCAAGCTCAAGTTATGATTAAAGTCAGGAGACCACATGTGCATGAAGTGGGTGAGGCTACCAGGGCAAAATCGGCAAGCACACAGCAGGTCCAATTCACTCAGCACTCACACCTTTATTGAGCATTTACTGTGTGAGAGGCCCATGAGTTCAGACGCACAGAGAAGAGTGAGGGCATTTTGGTGATCACTGTTCACATGAACCGGAGAAGGCAACAGCACCCCACTCCAGTACTTTTGCCTAGAGAATCCCAGGGGCGGAAGAGCCTGGTGGGCTGCCGTCTCTGGGGTCGCACAGAGTCGGACACGACTGACGCGACTCAGCAGCAGCAGCAGCAGCAGCAGCAGCCGTCTGCACGAACAGCAGAAGGGAAGCATGGACTTCTGCCCCTCTGTTGCTGTTTAGCCACTGAGTCGTGTCCGACTCTTTGTGACCCCACGGGACTGCGTGCCAAGCTTCCCTGGCCTTTACTACCTCCTAGAGTTCGCTCAGAGGGGAGGAGGAAATGGCAGCCCACTCCAGTACTCTCGCCTGGAAAATCCCATGGACAGAGGAGCCTGGTGGACTACAGTCCACGGGGTCGAGAAGAGTTAGACACGACTGGCAGATGGCACTGCTACTGCTGGAGCTGGCTCACACCGCGTCCATCACGTCGGTGGCGCCGTCCAGCCGCCTCTCCTCGGCCGCCTCTCCTCTGCCGTCTCCTGCTCCTCCCGCCTCCAATCTGTCCCAGCATCAGGGGCTTTTCCAATGAATCGGCTCTTCTCATCAGGTGGCCAAAGGATTGGAGCTTCAGCATCAGTCCTTCCAACAAATATTCAGGGTTGATCTCCTTTAGGATGGACTGGTTGGTTCTCCTCGCAGTCCCAGGAACTCTCAAAAGTCTTCTCCAGCATCACAGTTCCAAGGCATCAGTTTATTGGTGCTCAGCTTTCTTCATGGTCCAACTCTCACATTCGTACATGACTACTGGGGACTCTGTAAGTCACTAAAATTCTACAACAAAAAGCCCATCAAGCGGGACAGTGAAGTGCTATGAGATGCTGGGTTTAAAAATATAATATGAAATTGTCAGTGTCAAAATCTACTGTTCATCACATTTAACATTTTTTACGACAATTCTTGAATTCGTTTTCTCACTCCTGTTAGAACCAACAGCAGAGCCTACCTCTGTTCTGTCTTCATTTCCCAGCATGCCGTACGGTACTTTGTTCACAGTACTCCCCTAAAAATGGGCCAAATGAGTTTCTGTTTATACCCAGACCATCTCTAGTTTGTAAGTCCCAGGAGGGTAGGTTGGAAGTATTTCTCCATCAGCATTTTCCAAAGAGCCTAGATTTGGTGCTTCACATTGGATGGTAGCAAATAAATGCTGGTTCAGTCAAAGAGGAACCTCCGACAACCAGCTCTTTTCCGGATCATGGCCTCCCCAGTGCCCTTCTCCCAACCTGGCACTGCCGAGTTCCAGCTCCGTTAGTGCCAAACACAGCTCGCTCCTGGAGTCTAGCTGCTGAGCGTCTGTAGCATTTTGATATAATGCATTAAAACATTTCCTCAGCCAAGTGTTTTACACAACATAAAATATTTTCCTATGCTAATGTTTCTTTTATTGAGTTTTTTACAAAAAAAATTATCACACATTCTACAGATATTCAGCAACACTTACTCAACTGAAACGCAAAATAAAATTACAGAAACACTAAATACAGACATTCTCTCAAATTATCCAGGAAGAACTGATTGCTGGCAAGGAATAAACTACGTAGGCTGCTGNNCCACTGCCCTGGGCTCACTTTCCCCAGATGTCACGCTGGCCAGGCGCTTTCCAGGTGGGCCAGCCCATGGTCCCTGCTGACCTAGCAAGCAGGACGCAGAGGCTGAACATCCTGGCTTTAAGTTCACGGAATAGGACTTACACTGTAGTGACAAGGTTCACAAAGCAGTCGGATGCTACACATGGCACGGTCCAAGATGAAGGCAAGGGAGGGGGGAATGCAGACTCGGCAAGACCTAGTGACTTGGAGAGAAATCCTTGTTGCCAGGGCAACGTGGACACAGCCCCTGCCTGGGGAAAGACCACCATCTGGGGAAAGGTGACTCAGAGACGTTAGAGAACAGCAGATGATAGAGGTCTGGGTGTGGAGATGAGGGGGTGGGAAAAACACGGGGTGGAGAGAATGTCAGGAAGGAAATCAGTGAGTGGAGGTCACCGGAAGGCACTTCCCAGAAGGGAAGTGAGACCACAGCTTGGGTCCTGTGCTCTGGGAAGACTTAGAGGAACCGCCCAACACCAAAAAAAAGATGTCCTTTTCATCATAGGGCGCTGGAATGCAAAAGTAGGAAGTCAGGAGATACCCGGAGTAACAGGCAAGTTTGACCTTGGAGGACAGAATGAAGCAGGGCAAAGGCTAACAGAGTTTTGGGAAGAGAACCTGCTGCTCATAGCAAACACCTTCTTCCAACAACACAAGGGAAGACTCTACACATGGACATCACCAGATGGTCAACACTGAAATCAGATAGATTATATTCTTTGCAGCTGAAGGTGGAGAAGCTCTATACAGTCAACAAAAACAAGACCAGGAGCTGACTGTGGCTCAGATCATGAACTCCTTGTTGCCAAATTCAGACTTAAATTGAATGTAGGGAAAACACTGGGCTTCCCAGGTTATGCTGGTGGTGAAAGAACCCACCTGCCAATGCAGGAGATGTAAGAGATGCAGGTTCGATCCCCGGGTCAGGAAGATCCCCTGGAGGAGGGCCTGGCAACCCACTCCAGTATTCTTGCCTGCAGAATCCCATAGTCAGAGGAGCCTGGTGGGCCACCGTCCATAGGGTCTCAAAGAGCTGGACATGACTGAAGTGACTCAGCACACATGCAGGGAAAACATTAGTCATTCAGATATGACATAAATCAAATCTCTTATGATTGAACAGTAGAAGTGACAGATAGATTCAAGGGGTTAGATCTGATAGACAGAGTGCCTGAAGAGCTAAGGACAGAGGTTCCTAATAGCATACAAGAGGTGGTGGTCAAAACCATTCAAAGGCAAAAGAAATGCAACAAGGTAAATGGTTGTCTACGGAGGCCTCTCACACAGCTGAGAAAAGAAGAGAAACAAAAGGCAAAGGAGAAGGGGAAAGATATACTCATCCGCATACAGAGTTCCAGAGAACAGTGAGAAGAGATAAGAAAGTCTTCTTAAGTAAACGATGCAAAGAAATAGAGGAAAACAATAGAATGGGAAAGACTAGAGATCTCTTCAAGAAAATTAGAGATACCAAGGGAACATTTCATGGAAAGATGGGCTCAATAAAGAAAAGAAATAGTATGGACCTAACAGAAGCAGAAGATATTAAGAAGAGGTGGCAAGAATACACAGAAGAACTGTACAAAAAGATCTTAATGACCCAGATAATCACGATGGTGTGATCACTCACCTAGAGCCAGACATCCTGGAATGCAAAGTCAAGTGGGCCTTAGAAAGCATCACTACAAACAAAGCTAATGGAGGGGATGGAATTCCAGTTGAGCTGTTTCAAATCCTGAAAGATGATTCTGTGAAAGTGCTGCACTCAATATGCCAGTGAATTTGGAATAATCAGCAGTGGTCACAGGAACGAAAAAGATCAGTTTTCATTCCAAGCCCAAAGAAACGCAATGCCAAAGAATGCTCAAACTACCGCAAACTGCATTCATCTCACATGCTCGCAAAGTAATGCTCCAAATCCTTCAAGCTAGGCTTTAACACTACATGAACCAAGAACTTCCAGATTTCAAGCTGGGTTTAGAAAAGGCAGAAGAACCAGAGATCAAACTGCCAACATCCACTGGATCATCAAAAAAGAAACAGGGTTCCAGAAAAACATCTACTCTGCTTCACTGACTCTGCTAAGGCCTTTAACACAACAAACTGTGGGAAATTCCTAAAGAGATGGGAATACCAGACCCTCTTATGTACCTTCTGAGAAACCTGTATGCAGGTCAAGAAGCAACAGTTGGAATTAGACATGGAACAATGGACTGGTTCCAAACTAGGAAAGGAGTACATCAAGGCTGTATATTGTCACCCTGCTTATTTAACTTATATGCAGAGCACATCATGAGAAATGCCAGGCTGGATGAAGCATAAGCTGGAATCAAGATTGCCAGGAGAAATATTGATCACCTCAGATATGCAGATGACACCACCCTTATGGCAGAAAGTGAAGAACTAAAGAGCCTCTTCTTGATGAAAGTAAAAGAGGAGAGTGGAAAAGTTGGCTTAAAACTCAACATTCAAAAAACTAACATCATGGCATCCGGTCCCATCATTTCATGGCAAATAGATGGTGAAACAGCGGAAACAGTGGCTGACTTCATTTTGGGGGGCTCCAAAATCACTGTGGATGGTGACTGCAGCTATGAAATTAAAAGATGCTTGCTCCTTGGAAGGAAAGTTATAAGTAACTAAGTGCGGGTGGCTGTGAGGCCGCACACTAAGTGTGGCTGAGAGGAGCTATCCCACGTCCGAGGTCATTGGCGGCTGGGAGAAGACACCTTGTGCCCAAGGCCAGGGCCGGCAGCCGGGAGGAGCAACCTGAGGAGCGGTGGCTGCGCAGGTGCAGGAGAGCCTAGAGGAGCCATCCCACGTTGAAGGTCAGGAACGGCGGAGGTGAGGAGATGCCCCTCGTCCAAGGTAAGGAGCAGCGGCTGTGCTTTGCTGGAGCAGCCATGAAGAGATACCCCATGCCCAAGGTAAGAGAAACCCAAGTAAGATGGTAGGTGTTGCAAGAGGGC
>SJYF01000608.1:12606518-12625218 GCA_006410515.1 Procapra przewalskii | reverse complement strand
CTTCACTCTGCATAATCGGCTCCAGTTTCATCCATCTCATTAGAACTGAGTCAAATTTATTTTTTTTAACGAAACTTTTCTTTGTAACAGCTGCTGTAACAGGGTTTTCAACAGCCGCTTTCAGGAAACCCTCCCTTTCCTTCACCTGATGTTCCCCCAGGCTGCGGGTGAGGTTACTTTCTTCCCTGCTTCCACAAATAAACTTGGAAGGAGGCCGGTCTCACTCAGGAACGGCTGAAGTCACCTGGCTGAAGGACTTTCAGAAAATCTCCCTCAAATGGCAGAGGAAGTACATGTGGCCCAATCACCAGCGTTCAAGAAACAACTAACTAAAAACAGATGGAAAACGGAGGCAGGAGAGAAAACCTCTAAACCCACCGGGAAGACGGGCTTGCCTTCTACGACACGTCTCTTCTGATCTACACATAGGCGTGAACAAAGCTTTACACCAAGGACTGACAGGTATTTTGTTCTGGAGGCCCAATTTTTATAAAGATAAAGTATCACCATGTGATAGCTGCTTTGCATAAAGAGAGATAAAATGCACCTTAAGCAAACCTGATACATGAAGATACCGATTTATGAAGTACAGAATTAGCTTCAGTTAGGGGTTAACTGTCGACTCTAGCAAAGACTCACGGTAGGGTTAATTTAGTTAGTCAGCTCTCTTAATGTGTTTTTATATCCCCTGATTTACTGAAATCCAGTCTACCTTTTTCTGTTGCATAAAGCAAGGCCCACCTATAGCTGAGAATACAGAGTGGGCTAGATTTCTGGCTTTCACAGGCTGTGGGTTAAAAAGGGACAGTAATCTGGTTCTGTGTGGCTGTATAAAGAATGCCACAGGTAATCCTCTGTGGATTTAACGTGTCTTCTGAGCAGTCCGTTTGCTAACTGTTCTGTAAACTCTAGAAAATAAAGCAGCAGGGGAAATGCAAATACTCCATTTCAGAGCTTTGTTGGTAGAAGCTATTCAGGGGAAATACATGTGTTCCCACTAGGGAAGGTTCTATCTTTTACTTATAGTGTCTCCTGGTGATAAGGTGTGACACATTTTATACTGAAGCTATTTTCATTTACTCCTCACAAGTATACACTATGCTCACCTCTTTGTATAGACTCCAAAAGCAGTTTGGTGCCTTAGAGGAAAAGTTGGGTGTAAGACACTGGGGCGGTCCAGATCATTTCAGCTCCTTAGGCCTACCTATGCATTTCTGCAGACACTTTGTCATGCCCAGCCCCACATGCTAGAAAGAAAAGAACTATTCTCTGTTCCAACTCATAAAATGTATGTAACATAAAAACGGAACATGAAGATGAATTTTAAAAAATTTTCCCATGATCCTTGGTCGTCTGTTCTTAATTTCTTTTTCCTCTGCTGCAAACTATCAATGGCAATTTCTATATTACACATAAGATTTGAGAAGTGCAGTGGATCTTCTTAAAGAAATACTCAGCAGTGTCATTTGGAGAAATTACTGTGATTAAAGGTGGGGGGGGGAAGCCTGTACTGCAGGGTTTTTTTTTTTAATATAAGAAAAATTGGATTTTATAGTTCTCTCCAAAGACTGTATAACCATAATTTACATTTTCAAAATTATTATAACTCTTTTTAAGGTAGTAGCAATTTGTCTGGAATTTTAATCTATTTTGAGTTAACATCTATTAGTACTTTTTGAAAATGTGAGGCAAATTGCTGTGCTAGTTAAGGTAAATCACACCACAGTTTCATGCCATCGCTGCTGCTACTATAGCGGGGTGAGGAGAGATTGGGTAGGGTTTCTGAGATTCAGTTTAACTTATTTACCTAAACTATCACCTGTTTCTTCACCTCCTTATAGACACTTCCCCAAGAAAATTCTAGAAAGTGTAAGTTAGGCCTAAATTATCTCCCCAATGATACCTATTGTTCAAAAAATACAATATCTGATGAACTCTGTTGAAGAAACCATTCATTTTAAGTTATTCTCCTCTTTGACTCATGTTATAAAATAGAATGTATTCCTTGTGTCAAGGGGAAATATTTGGCAACGGAGTATATTAAAACTACACTTAAGAATATAATGATTTACTTAAGATCGTTTTTTTAATGGAGAAAGTTTCCCTGCAAAAAGTGAACATCAGTCCAAAGCAGCCCGAGCAATGAATGTATTGCATTTTTCCTGGACCATAAGCTCCTTGACAGCGAGGAGCACGTTAGTCATCTCCGTGTTTTCAGGCCTGCACATACCACCTGGCACACGCCCGTCCCATCAGAATATAAGCCCCTGCTTCTCCTCACTGCCCAGCCCCCCACAGCGGGCGCGCGCCTGGCTCGTAGAGAGTACTCGGCGTTGCTCCGTGAGTGCGTACCGAGTAATCAGAGAGGCTCCAAGCAGTACTGCGTCAGGAACGGAGGCGACAAGCCCCCTCGCGCCCAGGCTGCTCCGCTGCAGCGGGCGCAGGCTCTAGAAGCTGAGAGTGCGGCAGCGCCAACGCCTTTAGCCCTCTGCAGTCCGCACACAAGGCGACCCCTGGAGCGCCTCTCCCTCTCTTGCCATCTCACTCCACCGGGTACCTCCGTCCTGACACGCCCTGCCGGGCTTCCCGACGCCTTTGCACAGGAGACCACAGCGGCTCGCGATGGCGGTCCAGCATCACGAGCCGCAGCTTGCGGGGCCACGCGGCCGCCGGGCGGTACCCAGGCAGTGCCGAGGCTATAGTGCGGCAGCCACTCAGTCGGTCCGACTCTTTGAGACCCCATGGACTGTAGCCCGCCAGGCTCCTCTGTCCATGGGATTCCCCAGGCAAGAACACCGGGGCGGGTTGCCATGCCCTCCTGCAGGGGATTTTCACGACACTGGGATCCAACCCGGGTCTCCCACAGTGCAGGCAGGTTCTCCACCATCTAAGCTGCCAGGGAAGCCTTAGGCTATGCTCCAGATGGACTGACGGCAGCCCCTCCTATTGGGGATGTGCGGCTCAGTACCCTGGGGAGGCGTTGCTGAGAAGCACGCTCATGGCGCCTGGCCATGTGCAGGCTCCCAGAGCTTTGCAGAAACCCACGATTCACAAGCTTTCACACTTCAGTGCGCAGCACCAGGGCCGCCCTGCTCAGGGTAGCAGACCCAGGAGGGCCCCACAGAAGACTCGGCAATTTGGGGACATTTAAGGTTCCTTCGAGGTCACAGTTGTCTGGTGGCAGGGGAACCGTGGACAGAGTGTCTGGCTCAGAGCAACGCTATTTCCACCTTCTAATTTCTTGGGCTTCAGTACCTCTGTACGCCTTCACTGCTAACTTGAGGGGCTCTTTTTGGTGGTGGTGGGGGTTGTTGCTGGTTGACTGGTTTCATCGTCACAGTCATATTTGGCATTTGTTGTTCCAACTGTCCAGCGATCCCCATCCTTTGTGGCACCGGGGGCTGGCTTCATGGGAGACAGTGTTTCCACGGACTAGGCGTGGGGGAAGGCTTCGGGAGGGTTTAAGTGCGTTCCATTCACGCCGCACTTTATTTCTCTTACTGCTGTATCGGCTCCACCTCGGAGCATCGGGCGTTAGATCCTGGAAGTCGGCCAACTTTGAGCTTCGACCGTGGGCAGTACTGTCCCAAACAGGGAAAAATTCTCCCACGGCAACTGCCGCACGCTCCCCATGGAGAAACCCGTGCTCTTCCAGATTAGGTGCTCATGAGGTGGACAGAAACTGAGGACTTTGTTTTTCTTCATGGTTTATTTTGGCAAAATACTTGAAAATGATTTATTTTCCATCCTAATGACCAATAAGGCAAAATGAAAGTACGTCCCCATCCTAGTAAGGATGGAGGAAAAATGTTCAGTGAGCATCTGCCATTTTCCAAGCATCTAAGCACGAACAATGCTGGTCACAGATGAATCACACCTCAGACAAAACCAGCATTTCACGTGGGGTCGCAGCTGGGGAACGCAGCCAGGACCGCAATCCGGACCCGCAACGTGGGCCCTCTGGGCCCCGGGCCGCCCTACCCTGCACACTGAGCGGGGCACCAACCGTCTCACCAGGGCCTCGCTGAGCACCCTGCTAGTGAATGGTCATGGACGTTCCTTTTCCAGACAACACAGAGTGACTGCGGGCTACTGTCACACGTTTCAAAGACCTTTACGACCTCTTCAAAATGGCTGCTCTGCAGGAATGTGAATTCTAATGGCTCTCCTTAATTCTAACGGCTCTCCTCTGGCCTGCAGAACATCCTGTTATGGAACTGTGGTTGCGTGAGCCCCTGAGACATGGAGGAAGCATGATGAAGCCACAGGACTGCCGTGGGCCTTTGAGAAGGCCAGTGGCCAGCCCACGCCATAACCCGGCGTTCTCTCCCTGCAGTCTCCTGTCCCTCTGGGTCCCAGAGGCAGACGGGCCAGCCTGGCAGGGCCAGCCCCCCGCCCTCCTGAGCAGAGAAGATGGACAATGACAACGGGGAGAGCAAAGCCTGAGAAACGCGTTCCGGGGCACGGAGAGGCGGCTGTGGGCAGAACTTCGCAGGCCCCAACCTCCGCCAGGAGGACTGGAAAGGGCTTTCCAAAATCGGGGGTGTCTGAGTGGACTCTGGAAGGACACGGAGATATCAACTTTGATGCTACACGCATGAAATACACACGTATTATTCAGGGGAGACAGTACATGTGCTCAAGAGCGAGAAGAAAACGGCTCATCTGTCCTTCACTTTGTAAGGCAACGCTTCCCCAGCCCGTCTCACCACCTGGACGGGGTAACTGAAGCAGGTTCTTCTCTGCAGTGGCACTGCTCTGAGCTTGGTGCAGTGGTGCGGGAGAAAATAGGTCCCCCCCTCCCCGTTTCTGAAGGCCGAAGAGTAAGGAGCCCCCAGGGAGCACGGAAAAGCGTGGCAAACAGCACAGGGGCCTCCTGCCTCCTAACCCTGGCTCTCCCCCCTCAGCTGGTCTGCCGTCCCTGCAGACTCCCCGGGCAGTGCCCCTCGCTGCTCACAGCCCCGCAGGCTGACTCCCGGCGGCCTGGAGGCTGCGTGTGGTTTCCCGGGCAGTCAGGAGCGGCTCGGAGACAGCTCCTGGGACACGTGCCGGCTCCCCCTGCGGCCTGGCATTCGCCACGTGCCAGCAGAAATCCTCGTGGGCGATGCAAATGCAAATGAGACCCAGTTGCTCTTCCGCCAAGTGCCCACTGGCCCCAAGATGGGCATGCATAAAATGGGTAAAATAAGGGGCACAGGAATCTAGCAATGCTTCAGACTTGCATGTCAGCGAGATGAGTCATCTAAGTGCAGTGTGAAATACTCTACGTAGGCCACGAAGGACAGAATGAGATAAAATACTTTACGTAGGCCATGAAGGACAGAATGGGAGAGCAGACCACACAGGGGCTTTCTCTCCAGGACCTGCACTGCCAACCACGTACGCCGGCTCTCTGCAGGCCGGGTGGGTGTTTTTGTGACTCTGTTTCCCTCCCTTTGCAGCAGGACACCCATGGCCCTGTCTGGGTGACTCGCCACATCCGGCCGATGCCACCTGCGACCAGAGCAGGGAGGTCTGGGATGCCAGGAATTGGACGCCGCTTCTAAGGTCTCCCCCCTTGTCTGTCTCCCTGGGGCTCAAGCTGAGCTTCCCCGTGGTCCAGCAGCTCGACAGGCAGGAGGAGGCTGCGGGAGAACCCGCAGTGAGGGGAGAGGCTGGGGAGGACCGCGGGAGGACTCTGAGCATGAGCAGACGGCGCCCGCGGCGGCAGGCAGTCACGTGCCTTTCCACTCCGCTTCCTTTCTCAGCCAAACCAAGGTCTCTCTCCGCACCCCACGGTGACTCATACATAACAAATATCAATCTGTGTTTCCCGACGTGGGATGGATTCAACTGTGCCAATAATCCCCCCAAAAGAGAATTCATTTAAGAGGTCTCTGGACTTCAGCCTCAGCAGCCGCCAAAGAATTCTGGGATAAAACGGACAGTTTTATCACAGAAAATCTCGTGCAGTTACTGAAACTGGGGGATAACTAAGAACATCCAGAATACCATACACACAGCTTAGGCCATCTTGTCATGCAACTCATAGTGCAGGCATGGCGGTGACTGCTGAACGAAAGCAATTAACACGAACACGTTCTGTCCGCGGAGACTAAGGGGAAACAGGTGTTCGGCCTAGAAAAAACATTTCTCAGTGGATTTCCTACGAAGTCAAAATGTCTTGGGTTTAAGTCACAAAAATTTTTAAGTTAAAAAAAGAAATTAAACTGTGTCTGCAACCAAGACTACAAGCAAAAGTGCAGCGGTTCCCAGTCCAAGTGCTGACGAGAAACCTGGGGAACCTCTGGGAACAGCTCAGTGGCCCGATCACATCCCAGACTAAACGCATGCCAGTCCTGGAGGACTGGGACCCTGGCCTAAGAATGTTTTAAAGCCCCTGGAAGATGTCAGGGTGAAGCTCAGGTTGATTGACGAGATCCCAGAGACACAGAAGGTGGCCACCTGACCTTCCCAACATCTAACGGAGGGAAAGAGTCCCCTACACCCAGCTCACACAAGCACCCAGTGCTTTCTCAAGGACACGACTGAGTGTCTGATATAATTTTAAGGAGAAAATGACTATCTCATTGGAGTCTAAAAACCACCTGCTAAATATACGCGGTTACAGGCCACCCTTAATGCACTAGGCCTCATGCACGAACCTCATGCCAAGAGCCCGAGGCCTTCGAGGATGTATTTTTTTTTATACAGAGGTAAGAAATATTACTCTTGGGTGGCAAAAAAACTCATCTCAAAATCCCAAAGCACAGAAGGAGACAGACACCGGGGATGCAAGGAGCCTGACAGATGCAGTCAGCTTGGCCAGAGGAGTCTCTGCCCAGAACCTGCGCGGTCGGGAGTGCTCCACGCGGTCGGAGTGCTCTGCGCGGTCGGGAGTGCTCTGCACGGTCAGGAGTGCTCTGCTCTGTCAGTATCACAACAGGCCTGGCCTCAGGCTCTCTTTCTTGGGAAACGTGGTTGCCTGTTAACACTGGCGCTGCTTCTACTCACCGGCGAGGAAACTACAAGCAATCTGGAAGAACGGGGATCCCAGCAACGCCTGCAGGGCTAAGTGAGAATGGGGGCTCACCGACCTGAAGCCTCTGATTAGAGACCAGGGTGACAGGCGTCCAGCAACTAGACCGTCAGAGAAGTTAGCGACATTTTCATTCCCTGTTCCACCGAGTGAGCCTCCACCCAGAAGGATGTTTCAAGCCAAGTGGAAACTTCAGGTGTCGTCTGGGATAGGATGTCCTGAGGCTGCAGACCAATGGTACTGACCCATCATGCAAGGCTGCACATCTTTGGTACAGATTTGCACGTGCGGCAGAGGTAAGAACCAGTCCTGACGTGTGTGGGACACCTGGATGGACAAAGCCACTGGGGAAGACCTGGTGGCACCCTAAAAGACTACTTGAGAAAAGCTGGATCCTAATAGGATAACTAATAAACATGGTCACTGACGGAGCAGCGAGTGTAACATATTTATGGGAACACATCTGTGTGTGTTTCTAAATTAGACTTGAGCAAGTTAAGCTGAAAAACACAATTGAGAGAGAAAATGCTCAGAACCTAAAATCATGTTTTCTCTTGCGCTTCATGGCTTTCTTGATTTCAATTTTTATTTTCTTACATGAAGCTTTAGGGTGATGGTAATCACTAGTGGACACCTGATTAAAAAAAAGAAATCTTTCTAAAACTGAATTTCCAGCAGGTAGAATTTACAGATTTGACCTGTTTCCTAAAATAAATTTATTAGCAGCAAAAATTTCTTCTGTGTAAACAAGCGACAGTTTTGCCTTTCAGAAGAGAGGCTCTATGTGAATCAGAGCAGTTCAGGGTTAGGCTCTGACAGGTGTGAGTCTCGTCACACCGCAGATGTCTGAACTCCATCCTTGACTGACCTGGGCCCCCAAGGTAGCAGTCAGAACCCCCCAGCTACAGGGAACTGGTGCTGAATCCAAGATGTCATCTTTCTTACTCATTTATTCCCCACCATCTGAAAAGTGAGTGAAATAGATACTTTTTTATTTTCTGTCAAATGATTTAGAAGCAATGGGATCTAATGGTTTTCAAACTTGCTTTTGGTTGTATGATACTTCTGCAAACCAAAGTAGTAAATAAGTAAACAAATCAAATAGATAAGCCAAGCAGATAAAGCAGTCAGAGTGGGGTCGCTGGGGCTGCTGTTAGGTCTAGGACAGGCCCTCTGGCCTCCTAGCCACCCTGTCATCCCTAAGAGGCTCGCAGGCACCTACTGGGACCCTAGGGCCGCACAGAGCGCAGGTGGGGACAACCCGCAAGCCACCTGTCCGCCGCCCACCACGTGTTCATTTAGTATCTGTGACGCACCAATCACTGAAGCAGGGCCTGGCTGTACAGCACAGGCTAGGACCCCACAGTCCTTCCATTCTTAGGAGGAGGGCGTCCTGGGGATGAGGATGCGAGAACCCACCACCACGACGAGCCCATGACTTTCTTCAGGGAAGGATCTTTACAGGCACCGACTCCCTTGATCCTCCCAACAGCCCTGAGCTCGGTGCTCCTCTCCTTCCCACTTTACGGATAAGGGAGTGCAGGTGCAGAGAGGCAGCCTGGGTGTAGCTGCTCGGGGATGGAGCGAGCTGTGGTCAGGGAGGTGGAAAGCGGGGTCGGTGAGATGGAAGTTGCTGTCGCCTGCAGCCTGGAAAGACCTGTCGGGGGTGATGAAAAGTAACAGCAAGTGTTCACAGTCGGTCCTTTCCGGGAACTGAACCGTCGAGTGCCGGAAAGACAAAACTGCAAAGACGGTTGCCGAAAGCCATGTAAGGCCAAAGCGAGGCTCTTCCGCAGAAGAGACAGAGTTTCTGGCACCCTGATGCCACTGTGCCTGCCCATTTGCTTGCCTGTCTTCCCCAGCGGGCTGCAGGCTCCATGGGTCAGGAACTCTGATCTGGTTCACTGTTTTTTTCGAACCTGTCCCCTGTTACAGTTACTGGAACATAGTAAGGGGCTCAACAGATGCTTTTTGAATACACCGATAAAATATACAATAAACACTGGAGGCTGGGGAAGGAAACTGAGGCTTTCTCTTGAAAAACTACTTGCCAGACGTGGTAGGCCCTGGTAGCCTGGCGCTGAGTGGCCGGGTTTCGGGGGCAGGCCGGGGGGCCCCCTTCCAGGGACCCGCAGAGCCCCCAGTCTCCGGAGTGTCGGCAGGCGCCCTCCTTTCTACTTTGCAAAGTGAGATGCTTAGGAGTGCTGGGGTCAGAGTTCTGGTAAGAACTCCCTGTTAACCTTTTCTATTTCTAAATCAGAAAAACAAACAAACAAACAAACAATATGATCCTCCAACCTTACGTCTTCCTTATAATTACTTAAGCCAAATCAGAGTTCCAAGGAGACTATTTACTGCAAAGCAATGATGCTTCAGGCAAACTCCAACATAACATTCTATTCACCCTGCAGCTTTTAGGGAACGGCAGGCCTCCTTTAAAGAAACATTTCACCATGCATCAGTCCCACAAAAGGAGTGAGCAAGACACAAGCAGCTACTTGCACACCCCTAAAAGGTTCCAGGGACACGCGGTCTTCCCTGAAGAAACACACCAGCCTGCAACTGACGGGCGGTCTGACTTGCCGAGCCCTTACCCTCTCTGTTCACAAGGAAGGACTTAGCCCTGCAGGTCTCGAGGTTTCGTCCTCCAAACGTTTGACCGTCATTTAATGAGTCCTAACTAGCAGCAGCAGCTATTCAAAAAACAGATTAAAAAGAAAAAAAAGTTGTCTGAGTCTCAGGGGCCTAGGTGTTCTTGGCAAGATCTGAGCATGTGAATTTACATTCATGGCTAGAATACATGAACTGGGCAGTTCACATCATGGTTAAATATCCGATTCCAGGGCAGCCATGTGTATATGTGAGTCAATAATGATAACAGTCATGGTGGCTGACACGGCGCGCTTACAGCCTGCATGACCTCAGGCTAAGTCCTGCATTGAAGGATCTCATATCATCTCATAACCGTCCCGTAGGGCAAATATGATCCCATTTTTCAGATGGTAAAACAGGCTTTTAGAGCTTAAGCTATCCGAAGCCCCACAGACGGTCAAGCGAAGGGTAAAGAATTTGGAAGCATAGCGGTCTGCCCCTAGCACTCACCAGGGTGACCCTGTGTGGGGTGCCACAGCAGGCTTTCCTGCTTTATCACTGAAAGGCCGTCAGTGACTGCTCTGGAGAACTTCAGGCGAGGAGGGCTGGAAGAGGAGGACATGGGGCCTTGGCTAAAATGAGGTGGAGAGATAACCTCTGAATTTCAGCTGATGTTTTCTTCCCTGTTTCAATCACCAGGGATAATCAGGAGAGGGCTGTAAAAATGTGTTTTAAAGTGCTCCTGTGAGGAAATTACTGGGAGAAACTGTTTTATCAGCAAAAGCAACAAGATGCTGATACTTCAAGCGAAGGACTCGAGTTCGGATTTTAGAGCCCCAACCACATACGACTCTCTGATTTTCACATCCTCTCTTGGAGCATGTGGCCTGGCGGGCAGCTTGGGGAAAGGATACTCCCACAACCGCCCCATCTGATACCGTCAGACCGCTCCTGCCTTGTCAGGGGAGCATTTTTGTTTTGTTTTCTTTGATAAGGCATACATTTGCAATCTTAAAATTCTGGCTACCAGCAACCTGGAGACAGCTGTGGACACACTGTGGGCAAGGGCAGCCCTTGCAGGTACACGCTTTGTTTCATGGCTGAACTGCTACCCAAACAGTCCTGGACACAGGGCCCCGCAAATTATTTTCCCCTAAACTGATTTTTCCAGTTAGTTCTGTGCATTAGTTATAGAGTCCTATGTTATTTTCCCCGTAGGGCTTTCCTGCTCATAGCTCCTAAATAAGCTGATGAAAACTCCATTTTCTCCGCAGAAATTTTTAGGCTGTTGAGGCTTTCTCTTACCATAATTACTTCCTGAAAAAAAACAATGCAGCGGTCAATTCCTCCTGAATATTTTTACATTACACTGGGCACACAAAACTTGGCCCTTGATATTTTAAGGCTGCAGATTCCTGGCTTTAAGGAGCTGACTGGTCTCCCTTACTTTCTTTCTGCATTGACTGCTCATTGATTTGATTAAATCTCTCCATCATTTCAATGAGAGAAACCCTGTGTGAAAACAAGGATTTCTTACGACTTGAAGAAATCATCCCTTATTAAAAGAGATCATCTGTTTCGCTCCTCAACTAAGCACTTCAGGAATGAGGGCAGGTGAAGAGAAAGGTCTTGGCAGTGGCAGTTTGATGAGAAATGAATTAATTTGATTATTTCCATGGTGTGTGGATCAATAATAGTCGGCCTCCGCGGAGGCCCCTGGCCTCAAGGCAGCGGAGTAATCAATAGGATCACAGAGGCAACTCCCCTCCCCCAGCAGCCTCTCTGATCTTTTCTGGGCGGACTCTTCACGCCTGTGTAGCTCTAATTTATGTCAACTAGAAATCAAAGAAATTCCAAGAGGCTTTGGTCAGATGACATCGGGGTGGACCTTTCAGAATCTATTTACGTCTGCTCCTTAAGTCGGGTGGCCCCCGCGGCCCTCCTGGCGCCCCTATGGGCCGAGGCAAGGCGGCTTCCCCGCAGAAGGGCTGCTCCCTGCTCTGGGCAGAGACCCGCCCCCATCGACGCCTCTGCAGACGTGAGCTCCAACAAGCGTTTCCAGCCAAGCGCTTTGCCAAGAGTGGCTCCCTCAATAATGCTCTTTAATGCTACCCCAGACGCTGGCATTTTCAAATCAAATGAACAGTGTATAAAATTAGTTCTGCATGAAGTTACAGAAAAAGAAAAAAAATATAGAAAGTGAAAGGGAGCTTTTAAAAGCTCCAGAATTTCTTCATCCAACTGCTTTTCACAAGGGTTTGGCATTTGAGAATTGCTACATTTATGATGCTATTCGCTGCTCATAATTCAGCCCCTCTGTCTCCAAACTTCTGTATTAACACACGCTGCAGAGGTTTCCACCGCGACATTTTATCACGGAGGTTTCCCAAACCAGCCGCCTGCCTCTGGCGAGGTCTGGTTTCTCAGCCAACGCCACGCCACTGGGCTCCCTTGCTTTTCATCCACCGTGTTACTCCAAACACTTCTCATTAACCTGGAACACTGCGCTTCCATTGGCCCTACAGCTTTCCCAGGAACTTTTTTTTTTTGGTCCTTCTTAGTTTTGTTCTCCATCCAAACTGCCATGTAAGAAGTGAGGAAAATGCCACATTATTAGAAGAAACAGACCTGAATAGAATCTAGAATTCACTGAAGTTGTGAAAACGACTTCCACGACCAAAGCCACTGACTGTCTATAATCGCGGAAAGCGGAAAAAAACACATTGCTCTTATTAGAGAGTCCCGTTGGTTATACAAGTAGTTTTAACTAAATCACCAAATAAATGTGTGTTAAGTTGATAGGTGACTTCGGGTCAACTCTAATTCCCAAGGTCAAGTAAGCCTTTGAACAGTCTTTAAGAATATAAGTTCACCCCAATTCATCAAAGCCGTCTCACACAGCGCTTTCTTCTCTGCGCTCTTACAATGCACTGAAGTTTAGGGGATTAAGTGGCGTCGGCTTCAAACCCAAAGTAATGCCTCTAACGTGCTTATCCATCCAGCAATCGGAAAAGCTACTCACACAGGGCTTCTTAGTGTGCTCCCTAATTTTACAAGCACAAGGGGAACGCTGCATTTGTCTAACGACTGGAGGACTCCTTCCTAGGAGTCAGCCACTGCTGCCAGACAAATTTATTGCTGTTGAGTTTAGACGCTGTCTGATAATCCAAGTACATGCTGCTTTCATCTGCAAAGGATACATTTTCTCATCTGTTCCTTGTTTATCTAATGAAAGTGTGAGGAAGAAAAACACTTTTTCCCCCCTACAACAGATAACAATGCATTTTGTTATTTAATTCTTCAAAAGCTCAAGTTTGAAGGGGCAAAGAAAGCAGACATTTTTAAAGTATAGCTTCCGAATCAAATATAAGTGGCCCTGAGTGAAAGCAAATAGAACCGGGCTTCAGCATTTCGGAAAAGCCCAGGATCCCAGAGCACCAGCCCTGGGATGCAGACGTGATGAAGCCCATCTGTCTCCAGATCAGGAAGCCCGCCGACCGCAGGCCTGCCAGGGGGGCTCGCTGTGCAGGCCGGGGGGGGGCTCGCTGTGCCCACCTTTGGCTCTAGTTGGCGTGCAGAGAGGGGACAGAGAACCCAACTGAAGAAGCTTCCAGGGGCTAGCAGCTTAGATTAAGGTACATGGAGACGAGTGAGAGGCCCAAACGAACTTTCTTCCTCCTGTCTTTGCTGCCACAGAGGCCCACACGGAGACGGGCAGTGGCTCTTTGCTTCCTAAACGGAACTTCACTGTTTCCGGTTTTGGTTCTAACAGCCTTTCCTTTTTTCTTCTTTCTTTCTTTTTTTTCTTTCTTCTTTTTTCTTCTTTCTTTTTGCTTTCCTGCCTATTTGAATTGTTTCATCTTTAACTCACCTTTGTCCCCCACTGCAAATCTTTCTTCAGCCTTATGTCTGGATCAGTAAGTTGATTCCAAATACACTATCCCTCAGAGGCATCAGTTTCCCTTCGTAGAGTGTGTTTAATATGCAATTATTAATCTATTTATGTAGAAATAATAATCTTAAATTTCAGTGAGGGAAAAGCAAAAAGCAACATCTTTGAGTTCATGTCTTTCCTCTTTCTAAAGATTTCCTTTCAAAAATGGGATAGCAGGCAATGCAATTTTTTCTCATTTGCAAATTCAAAAATCAGGACCCAGGTTAGTATAATATTGTTGATGATTGAATAATTATTAACATTAAGCATTTTATATATATCAAGCATTACTCTAAGGGCTTGATATATGTCCACTCATGTAAATACAGCATTTCTACAAGACGGGTACAGTTATCATCCTCGTTTTACAAATGAGGAGACGGAAGCACTCGGAGGTTAGCCTGTCTGAGCTGACAGGAAGTGGAGAGCCCAGGTCTGACCTCATCTCTGGCTCCAGAGCCCACGTCCTCAACTGCTGCCTTCGGTTCTTTGCTACTCACATACTCCTTTGAGTCCTGATAGAAATTTAGAATCTGGAGATGGACAGTATAATACACATGCGGAAGACAGAACATTCACGCTGGGTTTCCATCCAGCTAAAACCACCAGCGGGCGCAGCTCCATCGGTAAAGCGTCTGCCTGCAGCACGGGAGACCTGGGTTCGATCCCTGGGTCGGGAAGATCCCCTGGAGAAGGAAATGACAACCCACTCCAGTACCCTTACCTGGGAAGTCCCACGGACAGAGGAGCCTGGTGGGCTACAGTCCATGGAGTTGCAAAGAGCTGGGCACGACGGAGCGACTAACACTTACTGACTTAAGTCAACCAGCAGGCTTTTAAGTGCAAGGCTCTGTGTGCACTTTGGGTGTGGTTTGGGAGCTTCTTCCGTCCGCACAGACCCTCCCGTGGTTGGCCCTGAACTGCCTTAAGCCTGAGGACACTGGTTGGCAGGGCTGGGCTGGCAACAGCGGGATGGACTGTGACAGTCCTACTTTGGACGAATTTGCATTTATGCAGAAAAGGATCCTTCCACTTACTGAAAACTGGCAAAATGCTGGTCAACAAATACATCTGAAAGGATCTTCTGGACTAACTGGAGTACCAAATTCAGCTCCGAAGAGGGTGCTGATCTCAACGTCTAAAGAGTCTGGACTAGAAACACGGAGACGTCCGCCAGAGGCCGTGGGCACACGGATCCGGCCGTGAATGCTCGCCTTTTCCTGCCCTTGCTCAGGCAGTTCGCGTGCAGCAGTTCCTCCAGGCAGAAGCTGAAGAGTTCTGCTGTCACTGTTCGGGGTTTCTAGAACACTCTGCCTGCTATGGACTCTTTCACTTGTTTTAAAAGGAATCATTTTGAAGTGACAGGGTTAGTAGCAGTGTTAAGTTAGTTAGTAGTGAAATTTAAGAGAGACTTCCCACCCCAGGCTCTCTGCTGTTGCTCAGTAATAAACTCAGTCAGCTTTCTAGGCTGGGCTGAGTATATAAAATCTCTCTAATCATAACTAACTGGAAAGATCTGGTATAAGTTGGGATTGTAAAACTTCTGGAAAAAAGAACTAGGTCAATTGACAAAACTGACAAAGCGCACAGAGAATTTGGGCCTTTATTTGTCCCCAAATTTGCTACATTTAGAAAATACATGTCCTTTGAGAGGCACGCGCTCTTTTGCGACATTGTCCCTAATCACCAATCACAGAAAGTAGCACACATGTATAAATTGTTACAAGCTGCCAACATTTTCAGAGCCAGTAGCTGAGGTGGGTCTTTTTCAAGGAAGCACCCCCTTCTCTGGAGACAGCCTCTGGGGTGGGCCCCGGGCACTGGCCACAGGCTTGAAGATCTGGGGTGCCACCCTGGATGGGGGGCCTGGGGCCAGTGCCTGGTCCTTCTGAGCTCTGTTTTCTCCCCTTCACAGTACAAACGACTACCTCCTAGATTTGTCACCGGGAAAATGTAAAAGAGACAAAGGGGAAAGTGCCTCTCCAATGCCTGGTTATCAGTACAGCTTTTGATCATTTATTAAATGCAGCCCAATTTCTCAAACTCAGGCTCAAGCCTCTGGCCAGCTCCACTGACCTTCGGTGGGGCCTCTGGGACCGCTTCTCAACATGTGTGAAAAGCAGCATCTGAAGCGTGGAGATTCCCACCTAACACTGCCTCACTGGCCCTTTCTTGCCCCCGAGGGCCAGAACACAAAGACGCTGAGCGGTGGAATCGCACTCTTCAGACTGCGGCGGCATCATCCGGCAGTGGGCTCTCCAGCTTCCTGCTGCGGGAAGCTCGGGACCCGAGTGGAAGCTCATTGTTAAGCCGCACACACCGCAGCGTGCCACGCCACCGCGTTTACCGTGGTCCGCGGGCTTGCGGACAGGAAGCCACATCTAAGCTGAGTGTGTGTGTGATTGCTGTTTTCTTTCTGCATAAGCACAAACATTCATTTTTAAACAGAGGTATTCAAAAATCATCTCAGATTAGTTTAGAAAAAATAAGTACGTGCACGTATACATACATACACCCAGGTAGAGAAGAAGAACCGAATATCAAGCTGTAAACGACACTGATACGTAGGAAAGAAGTTCGACGGGCAACTCACTTTATCACATCTCATCAGCCCCAAGTATCTTAAAGACTTGCTGCTCTGTGCAATCAGGGTGGCTCCTTGGTCTGTGATCTCTTTACACCATCCAACGTCCACGGTCTCTATTGTCATGCTGTATCGCCCGATGGCTATCAGAGCTGCGAGGGGAGGCAAAGGGAGACAGGAAGCACAGATGTCAGCAGCGGGCGGGATCTCTATCTTATTATGACTGTTTCTCTCATTTCCTCACTACATTTGTTCCTGAAATGTTGTGTGTAAACGAATGTTTCGTAAATGTAATCCAATTTAAAATGCTTTAGGAAAGCGTGCCCTATGACAGAGCCTTTCACAAACTGAATAATCATTCCATAATTTCCCTTTTATTGGAACACAACCTTTTATCAGTTTTACTCATTACAAGGTTACCTGTACTTCCAAACATTCATATCTGTAGAGGGCATAAACTCAAATGAATTACGCATATAACATTACAGAAAACCCCCAAGGAATAATTAAATTTTACCCACGATAAATTTAATAATTTTAAAAAAGAAAAACCTTCGCAAACACCATTTTGAGGTGTGTTATTCTGCATATGAATCTCTTTACCAATTGGCACATTTCCCCCCCATCTGTTCATGATCTGTAAAATGTAAGAGTATATAATATTTTTCACATTAGTCCCTCTTGAGACAGCTGGGAATTAAGAGGACATCATACACACAGCTGAATTTAGCTGGCGCTAGCCTTTGCTATGGCGAATGTCCTCACCGCACATTCCTCTTAGTGACACAGGGAATGAAGCAGGTCACACGAACACTAGCCCTGCCCCAGTCTAGCTGACTGTTCAGCCCTGTACCTCTACTGACGCACAGAGGTTTATCCCACGATCTGTGATGCACACCACACATCACCACAGGGCTCCGTAACCTGTCACCCTGTCAGGGCATCCAGTCGGCAAAGGCGGCCCTTGGCTACAGGCTTCTAGTGAAACATACACTCCTCTGCCTTTGCAGCGCAGCAAAACAGATTTCAATACCTCCAGCCCGGAAACGTTTACGGTGCATTGGTTTATAAAGGGAAACTCTGAAAGCAATGCCACAAATATTAAAAAGGAATAATAATTGTTTGCTAATTATTTCCTCATTCTAAGATAGGATGAGCTGATTCCTGTGACATTAAAAGCAGACGATATTTTCCCATTGGTCAGAATGATAAGAGCAGAGTGAAGTACTCGTGTAAATAAATGTTAACTCTTAAAGCTTGCAGGGAAAAAACACATGGCAAAAATCTCTTTGCTCATTATCAGCAGTTTTTTAAACTAGAAAACTCATGCCTATGAATTCAAGTATCAAAGCATTCCTAATGAGCCAGATATTTCAAGTTTATAAAAACAACAGTCATGATCCCAGTATTTTCCAGTAAAAATGGTATTAATATGAGGGAAGAAAAAAAAATTCCCAGAGGTCCCTCAGGATATCAATTCGCTGATGTCCTCAACTGTGCACGTGCTGTTCTGGCATTTAGTTTTCGGAGGAGGCGGGACAGGGCAGCAGTGATCTGCCCGAGGTGTGCTGCGCCGGCAGAGTGATTTTTCCGTGTGGTGGTGGCTCAGACGGTAAAGCGCCTGCCTGCAATGCGGGAGACCCGGGTTCGATCCATGGGTTGGGAAGATCTCCTGGAGAAGGAAATGGCAACCCACTCCAGTACTCTTGCCTGGAAAATTCCATGGATGGAGGAGCCTGGTGGGCTGCAGTCCATGGTGTCGCACAGAGTCAGACACGGCTGAGCGACCTCAATGTCAATGTCAGGTCAATCCTATCGGTGTTCCTGACCTAAGAAAACTGTTGCAATCTGTGGTAGTGTCATAAAATTCATCGGTTATGAAGTCCTCAGGCTCTCTTATGACAGAAGAATTAGAAGGCACGAAAAGAAATCCCCTTCACTACAAAGTGCTCAAATTATGACCTCAAAAGAAGGAGCGCCAGATGCCAGGTGACCCCACACGGGTGGACTGTGTATTTCCATCCAGGCTGGGGCTGGAACGTGAAAGCTCCGCACTCCTGCGGACGCCGGTCAAATGATCAGCGGAGTTTCCCGAGGGCACTTGACGAGCACACGAACAGTTACCAACTGCCGGTTCTAGGTGCTAAAATCACTAGTGCATGGTAATTTCCTCTTTTTCCTTCTTTTTTGTCTAAATTAAAACACACCATAAATAAGACAGCTGAAGACAGAGTCAAGGTATTCAGGTTCTGTTTTGCCATTGTTCTGTTTACTGAGGCAAGAATTAAATTTTCCTTTTCCTTAACTCATTCACCGATGCAACGAAAACCTTGGGAGCACACTAGAGCCTTTGCTCCAGCACTGACGGACGACCCAGGTGCTGGGCACAGGGCAAGGAATTTCCGGCACGTTTCTCATTTAATCCTGACAGCAACTCCACAAAGTCTTACATTAGTTCCCTTTTAAAGAGCAGGGGACTGGGTCGCAGAATGCTGGGAGAGCCTTCCCGTCATCTCAAGGCAGCAGGCTGGAGCCGGCGAGCTGAGCGCCGGCCGGCAGCCTGCCCCGGGTG
>SJYF01000608.1:12556630-12585314 GCA_006410515.1 Procapra przewalskii | reverse complement strand
CATCATTTACGGCATTGACTGAATAAAAATTGAAGAGAACAGAAATATGTTTTAGCTCAGTAACTTATGAGACTGAAGAACTTTCATGTGCATTTCATCAACCTCTATATAATAAAAATGAAAACCACTAAATCATTTTAATTTTGTCTTTTTAAATGTAACTTGATTTGTAATTTTAAGCAAAAAGATTTAGGCAACATACTACTGGAAAATATTGCATTATTTCACAGATCTTATTGTAAAGACATTTCTTCCTATATGTATTTCACTTTAGATTTTCAATTTAAGCAATGTATGGATGTGAGAGTTGGACTATGAAGAAAGCTGAGTGCTGAAGAATTGATGCTTTTGAACTGTGGTGTTGGAGAAGACTCTTGAAAGTCCTTTGGACTGCAAGGAGATCCAACCAGTCCATCCTAAAGCAAATCAGTCCTGGATATTCATTGGAAGGACTAATGTTGAAGCTGAAACTCCAATACTTTGGCCACCTGATGCAAAGAGCTGACTCATTTGAAAAGACCCTGACGCTGGCAAAGATTGAGGGCGGGAGGAGAAGGGGATGACAGAGGATGAGATGGCTGGATGGCATCACCAACTCAATGGACATGGGTTTGAGTGGACTCTGGGAGTTGGTGATGGACAGGGAGGCCTGGCGTGCTGCGGTTCTTGGGGTCGCAAAGAGTCAGACATGACTGAGCGACTGGACTGAACTGAACTTTCCTTGATATCATTTTGTAAACAGTTAACTGAGGCATATTTATGGTAGTAGTAGCCAATCATATAACAGTTATTGAAAAGTTCATTTATTGAGCACCCTCAAGAAACTATAGACATGTATCTCATCCTCACAGTAACGCTGCACAGAACCGGACTGGACCAAATCAAACTGTCTTCTCTGTAGACTAAACACCTGGACTGCAAACGAACCAACCCATAAGTAGTATTAGCATAGTCTTTACATTACAGGAAAGAACACTGAGCAGAGAGAGGTATGGACAGCCTTGGATGGACTTATCCCAGGTCGTGTGGCCAGTTAACAGCAGAGCTAGGGTTCACAGCCAGGTCGGCCTGGTCTCAAAGCCTGTGTTCTTATATTAAAGAGCTGTGGTGGGGGACATAGGTGATGTGGTGTGATGATAGGTGAGGACAGAGCAAGGGGAAAAGGTGGAAGACACTTCTGTAACTATGAGGGGTTTACAGTTTTCTTGGGGAGAAATAATCCTACCAAAACTAACCAAGAAAAACAGAAATCACAGTGCAAAATGCAGAATGATGGGACATTCACTTTCACATCATGCTCTGAACTTGACTATTACACCTTCCCAAGCAATTTCTCCCTGTCCATCTTCATCCCACCATCCCCCTCCGCCCCAAATTGGCTTTCTTGAGGCCATCAAAGCACATATAAGCTGGGAGGAGGGAAGCCTTGGTCACACGATACCAGGACTACAAGGGCAGCCTTCCCGAATCCACCTGTAATTGCATGTTTATAAGAAAGATATTTTGACTTTGATATCAGTGCAATCCCCTAATAAGAATGAACTTTTAAAACATTAATGACTCCAAGCCTCATCCCTCTTTTGCATTTTTGCACCTGGGACCTCACCTAGGTGTTCTACAGGTGTTCAGAATAAGCTCACCACTCTTGGCGCCAGCCTTGCGACTCCTCTGCCTCCCCACCAGGAGGTGGCACCGATGAGCTGCCCGGATCAGAGCCCGGAGAGGTGTCCTTGACTCGGCTTCCTTGGAGGTCCTATTCAGCCAGTGACTTAGCGCTGATTCCACCCCTAGACCGCTCTCAGCCTCCCCCGGCTCTCATCCTCCCCCGACTCTGCGCGCCCACTGCCTCTGCACTTCCTCGGAGTTTCGTCACCACCTGCTGACCGATGACCCAGGTCAGCTGGCTTCCATGCCCCTCCTTCTGCCCTGCCTTAATCTATGCTTCACAGAAACAGAGCTTTCTGGTTTCCAGTCATATTAAGCAGACTGAAAAGATGAAAAAAATGTTATTTACTTACAAAACCCAGTTTAGGGCTTGCACCCCAAAGCAGGGATATAGTAAACATCTCAGTTTTTTGACAGGTAAATAATCCCCATTGACAACAAAGCTGGAACTATAAAATTAAGTTTTTAATAAAAAGTTTATGGTGGCTCAGACGGCAAAGCATCTGCCTACAATGCGGGAGACCTGGGTTCAATCCCTGGGTCGGGAAGATCTCCTGGAGAAGGAAATGGCAACCCACTCCAGTATTCCTGCCTGGAAATCCCATGGATGGAGGAGCCTGGTAGGCTACAGTTCATGGGGTCGCAGAGTCGGACATGACTGAGCGACTTCACTCACTCACTTATACATAACAATAATGAAGTGTAATAACAGAAACAAAAGCATATTTTCCCCAAATAAAGTTACTAAAGGATCAATGGTATAAAACAGCCACTTCAGTGCTGACATGAGTCCGCATGCATGCTCCATTGCTTCAGCTGTGTCCTGCTCTTTGTGACCGAAGGGACTCTGCGACCCCGTGAAGCCCGCCAGGCTCCTCTATCCATGGGATTCTCCAGGCAAGAACACTGGAGTGGGTTGCCATGTCCTTCTCCAGGGGGATCTTCCTGGCCCAGGGATTGAACCTGGGTCTCCAGCATTGCACACAGATTCTTTGCCATTTGTACCACCAGGGAAGCCCCCCCGATTACTAAGCAAGGATCCCCTTAAGACAAGGTATGTGGACTATCTCGAGACTTAAATTTGCTTACCATTTGTGGAATAATGCATACTTGGTCTCTACTGTGAAAAATGAGACCTTAAAATATATCAAATATGCATACCTGCAGATATTTTTAGTTAAATACAGTCAGTTATAGGTAAATCTGAACATACAATCACAACATATGTACGTATACACATACAGGTACACACAACACACACCATATGTACACGCATACAGCAGACGCACACACAAGAATCCGTCTCCTGTCTTTGGATTTATCATTCAAGTTATAACTTATCCACAAGCCAAAAGATTATCTTCAAACCTCTGTCCATCTAGAATTATTTTCACAGTAAAATTTCATATCCCACTATGTCAGTAGAGGCGTGTTCTTTTAATACACCCTATGTGCTTTATATTTTCTCTGGGCCTCACCTGCCTTAGGCAGCGCATGGTAATTTGTGGGTCTACCTTCATGCCTTGGGCACCATTTCTTCAGAATGACGTATGAACTGCAATCAAACTAAGCAAGAACAGAAGGACACGATCATGCTGGGAACCAACCTGATACTAGGCCCAAATAAACTGAACAGGCAAAGAGGCAGACTGCACGCATCACGCAGACTTTCCTCTAGGGGACTTTAGTAACTCTAACTAAATTCCCTAGCTCTAAATATACATTTTTACCTGTTCTTGGAAACTAGATGACAGGCCAATCAAACAGTGAGAATAATTTCTATTAATACATAGAATTAATTAATACATATTTGTGAAAGCATGTTCCTTAAACATCAAAGGTATTCAAGATACATTATATTTAACACATACATCCAAAATTTGCTATAATACTTCAAGCTTCATACACTAAAGCATAATGGGTAGAAACTACTTCAAATAAAAGCAAAATAAAAGAGTAAGCATACTGTAAAATGACCTATATGCAAAAATAACCTACAAAAGCGTGGTTTTGTACACCACTCTTGATATATATACACACATATATATGTGGTATATATACATGTATATCAATATATATATACACACATATCACATACACATATATATCATACCCATATCCACACATGTGGTGTATATATATACACATATATCAGTGTCTGCTGATACATGTGTATGTACAATCAATTCACTTTTCTGTACAGCAGAAACTAACAACATTGTAAATCAACTCTACTCCACTAAAATTTAATTTAAAAACAAAGAGAAAGCGATAGAGCATGCGCCACACAGACCATGAATAACACAGCAGTAACAAAAGGAGGGACAGTTTACGAATGCGTGCTATCTGGATTTACCCAGTTTATCCTCGCCCCATTCCTGTGATGTAAATGTTGCTTGTGTCATGTAAACAGGGGCTACATTTCAGACGTGGTTCTTTGAGTTAAGGACCGCAGATAATAAGAGGTGGGAACAGGACTGGAGCCCAGATCTGCTGACAGTCCCAAACTCCAACATCGCCTCTCCTCCCACTAAATAATTAGATACAGCTCATAAAGGCAAGAAGGCAACAGGATTCTGGTGGGCAGAACATATCTAGGAACATGATTAATAAATGTGAATTGTCATAAATAGTAAACTGGCGTAACCAAAGACATTCAAAAGCAGCTAAGGATTCTCATTTAAACAGTTTGAACAAGAGAAAGAAACTACACGGTCATAAACATTATGTAATATTTCAGTCACTTATACCACTACTGGTATATTAACTTTCTTTAATTAGGCATATCTCTAAAGCAGTTTCCATATTCTGCATGGAAAGTAATGTGCTATCAGACTGCATGGAAGACACTTCCAGTCAGATTTGGAAATACAGTCGACTTCTGAATCACAATTAATATCTTAGTAAAACAGATAGAACTTCCATGACATCTACAGTAATTCTTTGATAAACGGAGCAAAATATCAGTAGCTAATTTGTGCCTTCCCACCCTGCTGCCCTCTGCCTCTCCTTGGCCATATCATCCATTTACACCTCACGTGTTCACCTTGTAAAGATCAATGCAGTGCGACTACAGCGCAATGGATAAGGAATAGTCTCAAAAGATGACTAATTTGTAGGAGATCACAGTGATTTAAATAGGAAAATGCCAGTATGTTGATTAACGATCAGCCACATTACTTTATAGACATCCTTTGGGCATTGCTACTGAGCAGTTCCATATGCAATAGCCACAGTACCAATATGCACGTATGAGCTCAGGACCAAACCCCGTCATCTCAGCTCGGTGCCAAATCAGAACAGCTGCAAACTCATTTCTTCTCAAATCAAAGCAAAACAAACAGAAAACCAACCGAGCAAACAAATGCCCATCAGGACTCCACCTGGTATCTCCTACACTTAGCATTAGGCTAAGAACTACTCCTCATGCATTTTGGTTACTTAGCTATGGTTAGAATTTTTTTTTTGCTAGTTTCATGAACAGTCAAAATACTGTCTTCTACATACAGAAAAATCCATTCATTTATTCAACAATTGATTTTTAAGTGCCTAGTAAGTTCCAGGCATAGTTCTTATGTACTGGAAAATGAAAGTATGGGTTGGGTGAAAGACAGATGAAAAATATGTGGTTTTAAAGCCAAATATGTCCATACATTCAAATTTCAAAGGAACTCTGGTTTCATTCAAGAAGATGATATATATAAAACTGAGATACGTGACCAAAAATTTGTAAACAATTAACTCCCTGTAAAGAGCCATCAGTTCAAAGTAAGAGAGAATCCCATGGGTGCTGGAGTAATCCAAAAAGACTTCACAGAAATGGGCCGAGAACTGGACCACAAAGCGTAAACAGGCTGAGTGACGAGAGGGTGCCCTGGAAAGTGGTCGGGGATGCTCGGGCTCTTCGGGGGGAGGGTACACGGTAGGATGGAGTTCAGCGAATCCATCACTGAGCGTAGGAGTCGACGGAAACACACCGTGGGTGTCCAGGCGGCCAGTGCAGACGGGGCTCTTGCTACGAGGGTCTGAAATGCTAGTCTGGAAAGCTGCAGTATACTCAAAGTCCCCAACAGCAGCGGACTTATGGTTCTGGGACAGCGATCTGCTGATGAAATGATCTTTCTGGCGCGCCAAGGCGCTTTTGCTGACTACAGCACAGCAAGCACCAGAGGGACGGACCCCGCCCCGTGGCAATTATGATCCACAGACCCGTGATGCCCCCACCTGTACACTGAAACAAACACAGATAGATGTTTAGGGCAATTTATCCTGAGTTCTGGAGTGGGGGCAGGGTGGATAAATGAACACAATTAAACAGAAAATTCTATTCTTTGAGTCAATGCAGGCTGAGTAAAAACACAGCAAAGGGTGTATTTTCAGCCAGACGGTTTTGAAGACTCATTATTAACTTCTTTAAGTGGGTCCTGAGTACTTAGGAAGAACAATGGCACCACGTTTCCATGCAAAGAACCACATTTTGTGCACAGTGTCTCAAGACTGTCAAGTTAGTTTCAAATAATGACACCCACTGTATGTGACCAATGTTTATTGCTCGGCGGCTACACATAACTTGCATGTTCTGTAGGCTAACAGAGCTTCAAACCATAATTAGTTGCCTTGCCTAATGAGCACGGGAAACTTTAGCAAGGTGGTTGACCGTAATGGTCTTTAAAATCCTTAAGCAACAATGGGAATGATGGAAATACGAAGAACAGCTATTAGTTCCAGAGGCTTTTGAAACCTCCCCTCCCCCGGCCCTGAAGTAAAACATTTCTCCAGCCTGTCCTGCGCCATAAGCTTGAGTGGCACAATTTTCTTGCCTCACTAATTAAGGCCTCTGTGCCTCAGGGATTGCTGAAGAAAACAAAATACAAATGGCAGCCCCTCCTTCAAATCCTTGCCCAGCACATTCCGGGACGTTAAACCTTGAGACGAGAGGTGAGTGGGTGGGCTGCGTACAGAGACGGGGAAGGCTGCTGAAGTGAACGGATGCTCAGGCTAACTGTCCCTAAGGAATCTCCCTCAGAATTCAGCACACCGCACACTTCAGGGCCCTGGGACCAGGGCAGAGCTGTCTTCTACTTCAGGGTTCAAACATTTCAGGGATAAAATTCAATCTTGATGAAAGTGAATAAATATGTTTATATTTACCTCATTATTACTGAAGCTAAACGGCTTAACATATAGGGTATACACTGGTTGCATTCCAAGAATCTGCTTTTTTAGATAAGTAAGTTCACGACATTCTTTTTGGAGAGCTACACTGAACTAAAGGGGCTTCACCATAAGCCACTCAAATAAATGCAGTTCAGAATCTCCACTGTCATCTGCTCCCAGTATGGCACAGGGGTCATGGGGAGACATGTCCCAGAGTGGGTGAAGGTCTAGCCAGGGGGTAACTGGGGATAAACTATTCAAGAATTCAAAAAAATACCCATGACAGGAAGAAAAGTAACGACGGAGCTGGGCCTGGCTCTCTTGAAAAGTAACGAAGAAGGGGATGAAGTAGATTAAAATTCTCATGTTCTCAAAAACTCAATCAGTGATAAAATGCAAGTAAATGTATTAGGACTTGTGCTTTACAGATGAAGAAGGCTGACAATGAATTTTAAGGCAGGCTGTTTCTTATGGAAACAGCATGGTGTAGTTGAGTCCCACCGAAAGTGATCAGCTAAAACCCAAGGCGGGGGCTTCCCTGGTGATCCAGTGGTGAGGAATCGGCCTTGCAATGCAGGAGACACTGATCCCATCCCTGGTGAGGGACCATCCCACACGCCGGGGAACCACGAAGCCTGCACGCCTCAGCCACTGCACTCTGCACCCCCGAGCCCGCGCTCCACAACGAGAGATGCCGCTGCACCGGGAGCCCAGCACCGCGACCAGAGAGCAGTCCCCACTCCCAGCAACTCGACGGGGCCTGCGCGCAGCAGCGAAGACCCAGGGCGGCCCAAAACTATCACCTTCCAACAATCAGAAAAAGACAAAACCCACAGCAAACGTCAGACAGGAAGGCATAGTAAGCTACTGTCCATGAGAGTCAGGATGGAGCCAGAGATGTCTCTGACATTGCTAGTATCCAGGGTATATACCGGAGAAGGCAATGGCACCCCAATCCAGTACTTTCGCCTGGAAAATCCATGGACGGAGGAGCCTGGTGGGCTGCAGTCCATGGGGTCGCTGAGAGTCGGACACGACTGAGCGACTTCACTTTCACTTTTCTCTTTCATGCATTGGAGAAGGAAATGGCAACCCACTCCAGTGTTCTTGCCTGGAGAATCCCAGGAACGGCGGAGCCTAGTGGGCTGCCGTCTATGGGGTCGCAGAGAGTCGGACACGACTGAAGCGACGTAGCAGCAGCAGGGTATATACGGTCCTGGATAACGGCAGTACCAAGAAGAAATGTGAAGCAGAAAAGCTGGAAGGAGACAAAACAATCAGGATTTCCAGAAGATACAATTATTTACCTAAATAACTCAAGAGATTCAAACTGGCAAAGTATTAAAAACATTGAGACTGTTGAGTAAGGTGGCCAGTTACAAGATGCATTAAAAAAAACCGCTTTTCAATATAGTAACAACCAGTTGGGCTTTCTCTTTGTTTAACAGAGAAGGTTTATTGCAGGACCAAGCATGGAGAACAGGCATCAGTGTTGTTGCTGAGTCACTGAGTCGAGTCCGATGCTTTGCGACTCCATGGACAGCTACGCACAACGCGCCTCTTCCTCCACCACAGCCCCCTGCTTGCTCGAGCTCATGTCCACTGAGTCAGCGATGCTGCCCAACCATCCCATCCTCTGCTGCCCAGCTCCCCTTTGGCCTTCAATCTTCCCAGCATCAGTTTTTTCCAAAGAGTTCGCTCTTGCATCAGGTAGCCAAAGGATTGGAGCTTCAGTTTCAGCATCAGTCCTTCCAATGAACATTCAGGGTTGATTTCCTTTAGGATTAACTGGCTTGATCTTCGAGGAGTCCAAAGGACTCTCACAAGAGTCTTCTCCAACACCACAGTTGGAAGGCATCATTCTTCAGCGGCTCAGCCTTGTTTATGGTCCAACTCTCACATCCATACATGACTACTGGAAAAACATAGTTTTGACTATACCAAGATTTCTCAGCAAAATGATGTCTCTGCTTTTGATACGCTGTCTGGGTTTGCTTTGCTTCCATGGAAAGGGTCTTTTAAATTTATGGCTGCAGTCACTGTCCCCAGTGGTTTTAGAGCCCAAGAAAATAGACTCTGTCACTGCTTCCCCTTTTACCCTTCTATTTGTCATGGAGTGATGGGACCAGGCCCCATCATCTTAGTTTTAGGAATGTTGAGTTTTAAGTCAGCTTTTGCCCTCTCCACTTTCAGCCCTCATCGAGAGACTCTTTAGTTCCTCTTCACTTTCTGCCATTAGACAGGCATCATCAGCGGCTGTTGCCATTCCTCCTGACAATTTTCATTCCAGCTTGTGCTTCATCCAGCCTGGTATTTTGCATGACGTACTCTTCAGAGAAGTTAAATAAGCCAAGTGACAATATACAGCCTTGACCTACTCCTTTCCCAATTTTGAACCAGTCTGTTGTCACGTGTCCGGTTCTAACTGTTGCTTCTTCCCCTGGATTCAGATTTCTCAGGAGACAAGTAAGGTGGTCTGTATTCATTCCCATCTCTTTAAGAATTTTCCACAATTTGTTGTGATCTACCCATCAAAAGTCTTTAGTCCATGAAGCAGAAGTAGATGTTTCTCTAGAACTCCCTTGCTTTCTCTATAATCCAACAAATGTTGGTAATTTGATCTCTGGTTCGTCTGCCTTTTGTAAATCCAGATTGTATATCTGGAAGTTTTTGATTCACATACTGATATGGTTTTTCCAGTAGTCATGTATGGATGTGACAGTTGGACTATAAAGAAAGCTGAGCACCGAAGAATTGATGCTTTTGAACACCACGTTGGAGAAGACTCTTGAGAGCCCCTTGGACTGCAAGGAGATCCAACTAGTCCATCCTAAAGGATCAGTCCTGAATGTTCATTGGAAGGACTGATGCTGAAGCTGAAACTCCAATACTTTGGCCACCTGATATGAAGAACTGACTCACTGGAAAAGACCCTGATGCTGGGAAAGATTGAGGGCAGGAGGAGAAGGGGATGACAGAGGATGAGATGGTCGGATGGCATCACTGACTCCATGGACATGCGTTGAGTAAGCTCCGGGAGCTGGTGATGGACAGGGAGGCCTGGCGTGCTGCAGTCCATGGGGTCACAAAGAGTTGAACACGACTGAGTGAGCTGAACTGAACTGATGAAGCTGAGCTTGAAGGATTTTGAGCATAACCTTGCTAGCAGGTGAAATGAGAGCATGAATGTTGAATGTTAGTTTTAACACTAGTTTTAACACTCTTTGGCATCACCTTTCTTTGGGATTGGAATGAAAACGGACTCTTTCTAGTCCTGTGGCCACTGCTGAGTTTTCCAAATTTGCTGGCATATTGAGAAAAGCACTTCACAGAATCATCTTTAGGATTTGAAACAGCTCAGCTGAATTCCATCACCTCCAGTAGCTTTGTTTATAGTAATGCTTCCTAAGGCCCACTTGACTTCACACTCCATGATGACTGGCTAGGTGAGTGACCATACCATCATGGTTATCTGGGTCATTAAGACCATTTTTGTACAGTTCTTCTGTGTATTCTTTCCACCTCTTCTTAATCTCTTCTGCTTCTGTTAGGTTCTTATCATTTCTGTCCTTTATTGTGCCCATCTTTGCATGAAACGTTCCCTTAATAATCTCCAATTTTCTTGACAAGACCTCTAGTCTTTCTCATTCTATTGTTTTCCTCTATTTCTTTGCGTTGTTCACTGAAGAAGTCTTTCTTATCTCTCTTTGCTATTGACCGGAACTCTGCATTCAGTTGGGTGTATCTTTCCTTTCCTCCTTTGCCTTTGCTTCTCTTTTTCCTCAGCTACTTGTAAAGCCTCCTCAGTCAACCACTTTGTCTCCTTGCGTTTCTTTTTCTTTGGGATAGTTTTGGTCACTGCTTCCTGTACAATATTATGAACCTCCATCCATAGTTCTGTTTTTAAACAAAAACTAAGCAATTGATTGTAAAATTGATATCAAAGAATGTGAAAGGCAACTCTGAAAAAGCATTAGTGGGGAATAAATCTACCAGACTTCTTGTCAGAATAAAGTTACAATAACTGACAGAGTACAGTGCTGGTGGCAGAATGGGTAACGGCAGAGATTCCAGAAATAGGCCCCTACATACATGAGACACCTGTGTGTGTGAGAAGCGCCACAGCAAACCAGAGGGGAAAGTCCTCTACAGACGATTCACAGACAGCTTGCCGGCATTACACAGAAGCTGGGAGACAGCAAAGCAAAGTCGCTCAGTCGCGTCCGACTCTTTGTGACCCCATGGACTCTAGCCCACCAGGCTCCTCTGTCCATGGGATTTTCCAGGCAGGAATACTGGAGTGGGTTGCCATTCCCTTCTCCAGGGGACCTTCCCGACCCAGGGATCGAACCCAGGTCTCCCGCATTGTAAGCAGGTGCTTTACCCTCTGAGCCACCAGGGAAGCCCGGTAGATAACCATATTGCATGTTAAAAAAAAAAATCCCAAGTCAGTTAGAGACCTAAAGAAAGAAAATAAAATTAATTGTAATACCATAAAAGATATCTTTTTGACTTTGAGGAAAGATTAGTTAATAATGGAAAACATAAAAAATGATACAAAAGAGAAAATGGTGTTTACTCTGGGTGAGACACTTTGCATGTATTAACTCATCCACCTCACAACAACATATGAGGCATGTGTCACTACTGCCCTCATTTTACAGCTGAGGAGTGAAAGCACTCAGAGATTATGCAAGTTGTCTAAGGTCTTAGGGTCAGTAAGCGGTACAGCTGGGTTTCAAATCTTATCTCGAGGCCTGAAGCACATAAAAAAACAAACTGTGGCCCCATAAAATTCAATCTCTTCAAGACAGATGTATTTTAAGCTACAGTAAACAAGTGGCAGACTGAGAGAAAATATTATTTGCAGCATGTAACAAAGAATTAGTATCAAGAATACATTATTTAAAAAATTGACAAAAACCTACAAAAACAGAAATGAACAATGGCTACAGATAACTCAGAGGAGAAATCAACTGGCTAATAAGTATGTAAAACTATTCATATTCACTACTAATCAAGGAAATGCAAATTAAAATACCACTGGATTTTCTTATTGGACAAAAGAGGAAATAAAATAGTTTGATAATATAAGGTATTGGGAATTAGAACAATGAGTACTCTTAGTACTGCTGAGGAATTATAAATCTGTGTGGCTACTTTGGAGGGCACTTTGGCAATATCAATTAAACTAAAAAATGAGTGTAACTCATGGTTCATATTACACTCACATTATGAAGTGCTTACTATGTTCTGACCTGTAACTTAGCACCTGATATATATTAACTCGTCTAATCCTTATAACAGCTCTGTGATGAGGAGAATGAAGCTCAGATTGTTTAGGCAACTCATCCAAGGCCCCACAGCTAGTAAGTAGAGAGCTGAGAATTAACCAGCAAAATATACTGCTTCGCTGCACGCAAAGAGGTCCACAAAGAGGAATTTGTAATGGTAAAAAATAAAAGGGCTTAGTGTTCATCACCAGGGGAACAGACATGACATGCTCATTTCATGTGGTTCACAAAGCGGTTAACAGAGGGAGCTAGCTCCGCAAGCCGGAGAAGGGAATGGCACCCACGCAAGTGGGAAATCCGATGGGTGGAGGAGCCTGGTGGGCTGCAGTCCATGAGGTCACTAAGAGTCAGACATGACTGAGCGACTTCACTTTCACTTTTCACTTTCATGCNGGAGAAGGAAATGGCAACCCACTCCAGTGTTCTTGCCTGGAGAATCCCAGGGATGGGGGAGTCAGATGGGCTGCCGTCTATGGGGTCACACAGAATCGGACACGACTGAAGCGACTTAGCAGCAGCAGCTCTGTAAGTATCAACATAGATGTACCTTACAAGGATTTTATAAGGGTATCATAGGTATGAATGTGTATAAAAATAGTCTGCAAGAAGTGCACCTGTCACAGAGCTTTCCATTAGGGAAGAGGAGCGGTTGCTGGAAGGAGGGTCAGATTTATCTGTAACTCCGTACAGACTTTAAAGGACACAGTACTCATATATTGCCAGTGCAATGAAAATGTAATAATAAAGTTCACATCGGTTCAGTTCAATTCAGTCTCTAAGTCATGTCTGACTCTTTGTGATCCCATGGACTGCAGCACCCCAGGCCTCCCTGTCCATCACCAACTACCGGAGCCCACCCAAACTTATGTCCATTGAGTCAGTGATGCCATCCAACCATCTCATCCTGTCATCCCCTTTTCCTCTAGCCTTCAATCTTTCCCAGCATCAGGGTCTTTTCCAGTGAGTCAGTTTTTTGCATCAGGTGGCCAAAGTATTGGAGTTTCAGCTTCAGCAATAATCCTTCCAATCAACTGAAATCCAAGGACTGATTTCCTTTAGGATGGACTGGTTGGATCTCCTTGCAGTCCAAGGGACTCCCAAGAGTCTTCTCCAACACCACAGTTCAGCACTCAGCTTTCTTTATGGTCCAACTCTCACATCCATACATGACTACTGGAAAAATCATAGCCTTGACTAGACGGACCTTTGTCAGCAAAGTAATATCTCTGCTTTTTAATAAGCTGTCTAGGTTGGTCAGAGCCTTTCTTCCAAGGAGCAAGTATCTTTTAACTTCATGGCTGCAGTCACCATCTGCAGTGATTTTGAAGCCCAAGAAAATAGTCTCTCCATGTTTCCATTGTTTCCCCATCTATCTGCCATGAAGTGATGGGACCAGATGCCATGAGGACCATTTCTGAAGGAGTTTCAGTGGCTTAACCAGGGTGGGAAATAGCTATTGTAAGATTGTAAGTGGTTTATGAAAGCAAAACATTCTCTGACATAAATTGTACATATGTTTTCTTAGGACACTTTCCCAAGGCAACAGAAATAAAAGCAAAACAAACAAATATATTCTAATCAAAACACAAGTTTTGGCACAGCAAATAAAACCATAAACAAAATGAGAAGACAACCTACAGAATGGAAGAAAATATTTGCAAAAAATGTGATGAGCTTAATTTCCAAAATATACAAACAGCGAATACAACTTAACGGGAAAGCAAACAACTCAAATGAAAAATGGATGGAAGATATAAATAGACATTTCTCCAAAGAAGACATACAGATGGCCAACAGGCACATGAAAAGATGCTCAGCATCACTAATTATTCAGTTCAGTCTCTCAGTCATGTCAGACTCTTTGTGACCCCATGGATCACAGCATGCCAGGCCTCCTTGTCCATCACCAACTCCCAGAGTTTACCCAAAGTCACGTCCATTGAGTCAGTGATGACATCCAACCATCTCATCCTCTGTCGTCCCCTTCTCCAGCCTTCAATCCTTCCCAGCATTAGGGTCTTTTCAAATGAGTCAGCTCTTCGTATCAGGTGGCCAAAGTATTGCAGTTTCAGTGTCAACATCAGTCCTTCCAATGAACTGAAATCCAAGGACTGATTTCCTTTAGGAAGGACAGGTTGGATCTCCTTGCAGTCCAAGGGACTCTCAAGAGTCTTCTCCAACACCACAGTTCAAAAGCATCAATTCTTCGGCGCTCAGCTTTCTTTATGGTCCAACTCTCACATCCATACATGACTACTGGAAAAACCATAGCCTTGACTAAATGGACCTTTGTTGGCAAAGTAATGTCTCTGCTTTTTAATATGCTGTCTAGGTTGGTCATAACTTTTCTTCTAAGGAACAAGCATCTTTTAATACCATGGCTGCAGTCACCATCTGCAGTGATTTTAGAGCCCCCGAAAGTAAAGTCTCTCACTGTTTCCATTGTTTCTAATTATTCAGTTCAGTTCAGTCGCTCAGTCGTGTCTGACTCTTTGCGACCCCATGAATTGCAGCACGCCAGGCCTCCCTGTCCATCACCAACTCCCGGAGTTCACTCAAACTCATGTCCATGGAGTCAGTGATGCCATCCAGCCATCTCATCCTCTGTTGTCCCCTTCTCCTCCTGCTCCCTATCCCTCCCAGCATCAGAGGCTTTTCCAAATTAGAGAAATGCAAATCAAAACTACATAATGAGGTCCTGTCTCACACCAGTCAAAAGCACCATCATTGAAGAGTCTATAAATGAGGGTGTAGAGAAAAGAGAACCCTCCCAGTGTTGGTGAGAATGTAAGTTGGTGCAACCACTATGGAAAATAATATGTAAGTTCCTCAAAAAACTAAAAATGGATTTACATATGCTCCAGCAATTCCACCCCTGGGTACACATCTGGATGAAACTCTTGATTCAATAAGATCCATGCACCCCTATGTCCATAGCAGCACTATTCACAGTAGGCAAGATACGGAGACAGCCCACAGGCCTGTCAACAGATGGGCGGGGTAAAGACATGGAGACAGCCCACACATCCATCAACAGATGGGCGGAGTAAAGAGGACATGGAGACAGCCACACGCCCATCAACAGATGGGCGGGGTAAAGAGGACACTGTATATATACTGGGTTGGCCAAAAAGTTTGTTTAGATTTTTCCATAAGGAAAAACCCGAATGAACTCTTTGGCCAACCCAATATATACAACGGAATACTACTCAACCATTAAAAAACAACAAAATAATGCCATACGCAGCAACGCAGATGGAATTAGAGAGTATCACACTAAGGAAGTCAGAAAGAGAAAGACAAATACCATATGATATCACTTATTTATGGAACCTAAAATATGACGCAAATGAACCTATCTATGAAAGAGAAGCGGAGTCACAGACACAGATAACAGATTTGTGGTTTCCAAGGGGAAGGCCATTGGCAGGGGCTTGGACTGGGAGGTTCTGTATTCATTATACACAGAATGAATAAACAACAAGCTTCTGCTGTATAGTACAGGGAACTATATCCAATATCCTGAGATAAACCATAAAGGAAAAGAAGTATATTAATTTTTAAAAATGTACATATATGTAACTGGCTCAGTTTGCTATACTGCAAAAATTACTATAATATTGTAAATCAACCAGACCTCAATAAAAATTCATTTTAAAAATGATTGTAAGTGGTTTAAAAGACAAGGGCACATTTTGAATCATAACCATTATTAGCTTTTCACACAGTAGGCTCACAATAAATACTTACTGAATTAGAGACTTCAGAAGGATGTGTGTTTGTGCGGGAGGGAGAGGAGGAGTTTCAGAAGGAGTTTCAGGAAGCTGGCCTGGACTGTGCCATCACTCCCAAGAGACGAGCTATGAAGGAAAAAGGGCAGGCATCCTTTGTGTGGGACTGACAGGTTGAAGAGAGGTTTGTTTGGCTGCCTTTGTTGTCTCCTGAGGAGGCAGAGGCACACAAATGGCATCAAGTCTTGGCACAGGGCAGAGGAAACGGGTGAGAGAGGCACGTGTGCTGCGTTGAGAGAACAGACATTTTCTTCTGGGGCAGGACAAAGGAAAGAAGATACACAGAGAGTGGCAATGATGATGGCGGTGACCACAGTGATGAGGCCATCTCCCTGCAAGTTTCCTTGATCCTCTTGGAAAACCACTTAGATAAGAACAGTTGAGAACTCCCCTGGGAATCTCTGATCCTTAAGTGAAGCAGATCCATTAGACTTTTCATCACACCACATCCAGGAGACCATGCAACCAAAGGACAGCCAAGGACTGGGGATTGGTTGATTCTAAAAGGAAAGCTGAGTGTTTTTAGGACAAGGAAAAGTGAAGTCGCTCAGTCATGTCTGACTCCACGGACTGTAGCCTACCAGGCTTCTGCGTCCAGGGGATCTTCCAGGCAAGAGTACCAGAGTGGGTTGCCATTTCCTTCTCCCGGGGATCTTCCCAGGACAAGGGAAGGAGGATGAGAAGTAATCAGGAAGCAGCCAGCATATATCCCCTGCAACAGTAAAAAGGGTCCTGATTTGAATACCTAGGCTTGAATCCGCTGGAGGAAGTTAATCTTGTCCATTATCCCACTCTATTCTCAGCAGAAGTTTGGATTTCCTTTTAGAACCAACCGATCCCCAGTACTTAGCTGTCCTTTGGTTTGACAGAGCCCATCTTCAGCCCTGGAGTTAGGCTATGAGGAACTTCACACGTCTGAATTCCATCCACAGATTCTCACTTCACTCAGGACGGCATTTGTGAGGTGCTGGGTTTGCCCCTGCTACCTTTCTGCGGCCACAGGAGGACCTGCCTGTGGACACCAACAGACTGGGGGAGGCAGATGGAAGGCAGCGCAGGGACACAGAACTGGAGCCCGAGAATGCGAAGTGCTGGTCCAAACGTCATGGCTAACTGGGACCGCCTCTTCGGGGCCTTCAGGGCCATGAACCAGTCAAACCCACCTTGCCTTTCTGTTCAAACCAGTTGAGTTGGGGTTTTTTTTACTAATTACAACCAAAAGATTCCTGACCATATCCCATGTGTTTGATAAATGGTTTTAAAAATAAATGTGGATAGAACCCTGAACTACATTTTAGTCATTGATGGAGAGGCTAATAAACTTATCTTTTGTGTAGAGAAAAACTAGTTTCTTACTATAATTGAAAGTTTAAAATATATTATTTGCTTAGACCCAAGCGTCCCTTCATTATTTTTAGAACTTTCTAAAATTTATGCCATATGGAATCTGGAGGGGGACGTTTGAATTCTAAATGAAGAGTCTCAACCATTACAAGCTGCATGAAACATAAGTAAAACATTTTTGCCAATTTTTAAAATTTTATTTGTATACCCTATTTTAGATCTGGGAATCTGACAGTAAAAATAGTCTCAGGTTTAATGTTGATTTGCATTCAGTGCCAACAATAAAAAAAAAGAACCCTAGTTACTAAGTCTTTGGTGTTTTTATTTCAGTGGACTGCTATTTCCTAAGAGCGGTTTCCCAGATGAGTAGGGGCTGCAGGGGGCGGGATGGTTTATTCTTTACATGTGAAGAAAAATTTCCACCAATAGTCTGGAAAAAATATGCAACCGTCTTTTCTGCAAGAACTTAAGAAAGTAATGAGATTTTTTTCCCCCTCCTTAGCTTCTAAGAAATTTACAGTGAACCACATTCTTCTTGTGTAATCTAGTCTTGGGACATATAATTTTAGAACCCGAACGTACCTTTCTGCATGTAAAAATAAAAGTAACTTTGGTGCTCATAATAAGTCAATAGCGAAACAGGAGAGGTGTGTTTACTCTAGCTTTGTCTGCTGCCTTGTTCAGCTGCTAGAACCAAATACCTTAATCCAAACTTGACTTCCCTAACGTTTCATCGTTATTGCTAGTTCTCGCCGTCTCCCATCTGTGTTCAATCAGCCTGACATCTACTGGCTCAAAGAACCTTACACATCTGCCAGCAGACAAAGGATGCCTGATGCCAGCTATCCCCACTAACTCGTAGGCACCTCTGGACTTCTCACTCCTGGCGTTTTGCAGACAGCTTCTCTTATTATATAAAAGCTCATTTAATACTTTCTTTCTTGGGCAATAGGTTTTTCTTTTTGGGTGGGTGTTGGGGGGAAGTCTGCTAAGAATCTAAGCTGGCTGCTGCCTCTGGGTAGAGCAGACCTCACCTGTGTCCCGCTGGATGGTGTAGCTGGTGCAGCAAACACAAGATACAGATCCCTGGCATTTGTCCGTATTTACTCTATAAAGATTAGGTGGTTTGGGACTACAATCATCAAATCCCTTGTTTCACAAGGTTTTATAAAATGTAAGACCACCTAAACGTAGTTTAGGGTCAAGCTTTTAAAATCTAAAACAAACTGTACCCTGGAGATTGGGAAGGCTGTTGGTAGCGGCTAAAGGCGCTGTGAGAACCCCCCGGATCCACGCCGCAGGCGAGCACAGAGGTGAACAGGGTCATCCCAATTACTTCAGCCTCTTTTCTGACTCTCTAACTTTCCTTAAAGCTCCATCACTTCCTGCTTACCTTTTTTTTTTTTTTAAACGTAGTTTCATGAGATAAAAATGACACCAAATAGATTTGAGAATATACGATTTCTGACAAGACTGTTCTTTCCTCCAAGAAATTCAACAATAAATAGGCATTATGTTTAATCATTTCAAATGAAGTCAAGTCTAAAGTCAGCTATTTTTATTCCATAGCACAGTCTATAGGAATGTCTTTCTTCTTTCTTATATAAGAAAATAAACTTCTTAACTGAGCTATCCTATTTCCCCTGGCTGCTGGGCATAAAATGTGCCATTTAACTCAAGAATATTTTACCTCTTCCCTTTATCCTGTTCAACTCTCACAAAATAATGTACATTTTTCACCTTCAGCATAGACTGAATGAGAAAATGCCTTCAACATGTGGTCAAAGAAGTTTGTTTTCTGAATTTAAAATCCTCAGAATAAGAAACCATTTTCTCAACATGCTAAAATTTTAGTCTTTGAGCATGATCAAAGGTTGTGTCACTAAGACAGAGCAACTTTGGGTCTAAGAATCTATTTAGGATTTCCTATTTCACAGCCTGTCAGGGCATTCCTCTCCTTTCCTTAGGGCACTTCAAAGAAATGAGTACAAGTTTCTTGAATATATAAAAGTAAAATAGACTTAACCCTGTTAACCTGCAAATATCAGTAGACTGGGACCACCGGCACCACCACGGCATTACGACTGCGATCCCCGGCTGCTGACAGGGACTGCCGGCTTCCTGGAAGGGAGCAATAACGCGCGCAGGGCTCCCTATTTCATTTGTCTAATTTCTAAGAATCCTGAGGATTTAAAATGATCTTGTGAGGATGCTAGTAAAACCACAGCTGAAAATCTACAGCCTGAGCATTCTGTAAACCTTAAGAGGAAATAATATCAAAAGCTTTAGAAAGCTGTGGGTTTTTTTTTTTTTTAAAGAAGGTGAAAGATGAAAGGAAAACCTGCACAAGTAGCATACCAAGAAACAGATGGTCTTTTAAAAAAATGAACCAAGAGTGTGCCTTCCACAAGCATGCTTCTTAATTGTAGCATACTGAGCACTTCTATGCAGATTATTTCAATTGCTAAATGCAGAGCCGAATAAACTGGGTTAACTCATTGACATTAAGTGACATAGTGTACTTGGAGCTCATCGACTATTTGGTCTGTAAACACCTGATATGCAAAATCGCATGAAGAAACTAGCGCCAAGCCGGTTTAAGATTAACCAATGTTCAGGGAAGATTTAAAAGGCTTGGCTTTCATTTTGCGAAAAGATGCTCCCTTTCATATTTAATCAATGAACTCCGCTTCATTTCCAGCACTCCATTTAGAATGTGTGATTTGTCTCATTTCGGCTTATTCCAAAATCAGTTAAAGGAAGCTTAGGAACTACAAGGGGGAGGGGAAGGGGAAAAAAACCCACAAAACCCCCAAGAACTTATACCAGTTAAAACAGAAAATTTCACAAGCACAACTCCGAAACACGCAGATTAGTGACTTAACTCCACCGGGCAGAGGGAGGGCTAACAGCTTCAGAGTTTGTTTCTACTTAGCGCAGGGCTGTGCCTGCAATGCGGGAGCCCCGCGTTCATCCCTGGCTCGGGAAGAGCCCCTGGAGAAGGAAATGGCACCCCCCTCCAGTATCCCCGCCTGGAGAACCCCAGGGACAGTCCACGGGGTCGCAGAGTGGGACAAGCCTGAGCCCGTGTCCTCCTCCTCACTGCGCTTTGCAGGCGCCGTCTGCTCAGTCCTTGGTGAGGGAGCCTTTCAGCGAGGGTCGAGGCAGACCGACCGACATGCGGGAAAGCAAACCGCTCTCTCGGTTCGGGACCAGCGCGGGCTCTGCTCTGCAGAAGAGGGGGCAGGCCTCCCAGTGAGGGGAGCCCTCAGGCAGGCACAGCCGGGGCCCAGTGAGCGCCTTCTGCAGCGCACGGGGCAGAGGGGCCGGCGGGGCTGGAGCGGCCCGAATCTGTTATTCAACACGCGCGTTTTTTCAGGGCATCTGCATCAGCGCGCTTTCATTAAAATTTGAGTACCAACTTTATCAACTGATTTTTTTTCTCTTTGGGCAAAAAGCTTTGTGTAACTTATATGACCTCTCACTTTCCTATTGCTTGTATTGATCACAAAAGACAAGCAAATTCTGAAGACTAAAAGGTTTGTAACAAGGAAATATTCACACGTTTGCACTCATATAACTATACTGCTCGTTGATGGGCACATAAAATACATACACTGAAATATCTATGTGTATAGATCTCTATTTAACCTATATTTATGTTTGAAAGAGTTACATGGCTGACATGCACCTCTGTAAATGATATAAATAAAATCCCAGTGCTCCACCGAGCTATGGGCGGCAAAGTGCTTTCGTTAGGCGTTCAGCCCCTCAAAGAGGAGGACCTGCCGTGTTCCTTTGCAGAGTTCCGTGCTTAACCTTGCTGAGTAACTGCACCAACCTCGGGGTGCTCAGCCGTCCTCTGGATTTTGTCCTCTGATTCAGGGAAGCCATGCATGAGCTCTTGTTTTTGTGGTGCTGCTGCTGCTAAGTGGCATCAGTCGTGTCCGACTCTGTGCGACCCCATGGACTGCAGCCCACCAGGCTCCTCCACCCACGGGATTCTCCAGGCAAGAGTGCTGGAGCGGGGCCACTGCCTTCTCTGAACGCTTCGGTTACCTTGCAACAAATACTACTTGCATCACGCTGGTGTTCTTTTTGGACACAGAAACACAGATTTCCCCTGAATCAGAAGGAGAAAAAGCCTGTAGGGTACTAAGTAAATGGAAACTGGCTTTCTTGCCTTGGCTTCTACATAACACGCAACCGGGGCTCTAACGCTGGCGGCCCGCGCACCCGCGTCTGCTCCACCAGCGTCCTGCTGGCTCCACCTTCCGCTGATCCGGAAGCCAAGTGCCTCTCCACCTGAATCATGGATGAGTCCAGCAGCATCTAATCGGCTCCTCTCCATCTGCCTTTGGCTTCCCAGAAACCACTCTCACAAACGGCCAAAGGGACCTTACACCAGCGAATCAGCTCAAGTCTCCCTCCTCCTCGCAAGGGCCACCGCTCGAGTCAGCCTCTCTGAGAAACGTCCTAAAATAAAGGCTTTCATGTTCTGGTCCCCGCTACCTCCCGTCGTCTCTCTTTCTGCCTCTGATGCGGCGCACTCTACTTCACTTACACTGCCCTCCTCACTGTTGGACCAACAGACAAACCCTTCTCCCTTCTCACGGCCTTGGTACACGATAGTTCCCTCCGCCCAGAGTCACTCAGTGCCGCTGGCTCCAGAACCTTCGCGGCTGGCACTCTCCCCTGCCTCAGCGCGTGTCTGCTGGCTGATACATGGCACGACTCCCTGCCCTTCCCAAGCTCCCCGGCCTGGTCTTGCTTTTCAGCTGATTCTACTTTGTCCCATACACTAGATCGGAAGCCCCCCAGGTCAACAATTTTGGCCTGTTTCTTTCACTGCTTTATCTCCAGTGCCTATGACACGCCTGGCGTACAGTGCTCAATAAATACTTCAAGAATAAATGAACTGAATGATGGATCAATCGTATAACCAAGCAAACTTTAAAGATCTAGTTTTATGCCAAAGCTGCATAATGCATACTCCAAACTTAAGCCCAAACAGCAAAATTATTTAGTTTTGTGACTCTTTTTCAGTCTTTAGATATACTTCAAGATGACAGTTCTTTTTTGACAAGTTGGCAGATTGAGAATCAAAGTGACCTGCTGCACTTGTATCTAAACTGTGGACGTGAATCTGAATATATGGCCCACAAAAAGCTCTGCAGCACGGACTTTGTCACTTAAGCAACAAAACTCTGGTGGCCAGAAAGAGTTAACCGAATTTTTAGGTGAGTCTGATTACAGAGGATTGGGACAACTTAGCTCAATATGAATCTGAGATTTTTTGGATGGTCAACTTTAAGGGACTGTGAAGTGACATGTGGGATATGAATAAATTCAACCCCAAATTCCGGAGTGAACTTTTGAGAAAATCGAATGACTTCTGTCTAGCACCTTTTATAAATCTAGCAGAAACCAAATTTACATCAATGCCAAAGGCAGAGTGAATCTTTCTCCAGGAAGTGCCTAGTCCTGCAATAAACCTGTTGAAGAGACAGGTTTAATGTTCACCAAGGCTAAGTGTTTAAGAGGTCTCCATAGCGTAATTTATCGCTACTGCAACTTTTTGCTTTGCTTTCAAAGCCGTGAAAACTGCTCCCTAATCCCACGAGGAAGTAAGTTGCTCAAATCAGGATCACAGTTTACAGTTCGCTTCTGTTTTCATAGCACTTCTTTGTTTATTGCTTGATGAAAAGAATATCTGCTATTATATGCACTTCAAAGCCACAGAATGCAATCGCATGAAAATTCAAAGGGTAAAATATACTGCTTGACGATAATAAATTGAGTAAAAACAAGGCACAATAATTTGAATAGAAGATTTCAGGTGTAAATAGGAAAGATAGAGGTGGTCACTGAATTTTTATTTCCAGCCTCGTCAGAAGTTAATTATCCACACACTCTTACCACAACCTTAGAGAGCATGTGATTTACTCGGGAATTCTGAAGGCTGAACGTCCCTGGGTTCTTTTCATCACACTAGTTATGAAAGAAAATGTGTGCTAAATTTACCATGTGCAATAGTGTTCAAAGTTAAGGCTGCTAAAGGGAACATTTTTGTGTTTACATGGCAAATATATAAAAAGAATAAATAAATACACAGTTGGCAAAGACTTATTTCCATTTATTCTGCTTTAAAAAGAAACCAATTTTTTAAATTGTGTAAGTCTATATGCACACACATACTAATTTGGTGCCAAGGCCCATTTTCAGGAGAACACTTTAGGACAGTCTAGTTAACTAACAGAAGACAAGCGGTAAGGTCTAGGGAGCTCTCTATCATTAATGATAAACTGGAGCAGCTCTCAGATTTCATCTCAGAGCCCCCTGTGGCAGAGTTTTAGTGTCAAGTGTTAGGAGGAGGTCTGGCACTGGTTTTAGAAAATCCTAAACATCTACCTCCGATTTTGGATTATAGTTTCAGCTTTTGGCCGGCAAGTGCTTCCTTCCAAAACGGAATCTGACTTCTGTCCCGTCTCCTTCATCCCCATGTTAGGTACCCTATAGGATGCAGGGGGCACTGGCTGGGCACACATATTCCCACAATCGCATACATCCCCATACATTCCACATATTTTCACACACAGCACTGAGGCTCCAGTGACACAAACTCGGTTGCAATGAGACTCATGATGGATGTGTCACAGCAGAAACCGGCCACTGAAGAGGAGAGCAGCGCCCGAGGAAGGGGCGGCCACAGGGAGGAGCGCCAAGCCGGAGACAGCGAGCCACGCTCCTCCTCCTCATCACACAGCCCCACACAAAACCCACGGAGCTACACGCCAGCCGGCTCTCAGCGTGGGTGCTGAACAGCAGAGCTGCCGGGGTGAACGGCCCCAAACTCCCGTTTCCGCACCGGCCGGGGGTCAAGGCGGCTGGGTCGGCCTCCCGTGAACCCGGAGGGGCCCAGGGCCAGCGGGGCATCACGTCCACAGCCTCACCACGAAGCAGGGCAGCGGCGAGGTGAGACCAGAAGAAACCCAGCAGGGGCCGAAGGCGAGGCCGAGACCCGCGGCCACGACCGAGGGTGGCCGAGAGCGCGCGCCCTCCCCGACCTGACGAAGAGCCCTCCTCAGAGATGCCGGGCCGCCCACTCTTGACGCCGAAATGAAACATTTGCTTCCTCTCCCCTCTCCTGGTGTCCCCGCTGCTCCTCCCTCCACCTCCCGCTTTCCAGGGAGACAAAGGCACGTGACTCAAGCTGACTTGGCCCGGACTTGCAGAGTTCCGACCCAGCTCCGCATCAGTGTGCACGGCGCACCTGTTCGTACAAAGCTCACGCTGCCTGTGACCGCGCAGGTGGGCCAGTTCTGCCGAGGACTCAAAAGACTGCGGCAGATGCCTGGGGCATCACCAGGCAGGTTCTGAGCAAGGAGGCCTGCCCCGGCTTCCTTACGCAGGTACCCATGAAGGCAGGAATGACAGGCAGAAGGTATGTTTGCCCTTTCGCGTATGGAGCATTTTATTTCCCAAGTGGGTTAAGGTCAGACAGAGACACCACAAGGCACGCTGAATCTCTGAGTGTGGAAGGTCTGCTGTGTGAGCTCTGGGCCCCGGAGTCACTAATATGTATGAAAGTCCACAGGACTATTTCACCATGTAATACATCACAACGTCGGAAAAATCAATGTCCTGGGGCACACAAAGATGAAAACAGAGCTTTTCAATTATTTTTTTTTCTAAAAATATTTCTCTTTTCAAATGGATTCAAAAGGCAATATGATACTGTTTTCACTTTTCGTTAAGAAGATGTTGAGTCTATGCAAGGATCTCAACCGGTTCAATCCCACTGGGTAATGGCCCACTGGGCAAAAGCGGCATAGACCCCTGAAAACACAGTAGGTTGATAAAACTCTCCCTGAGAGCCCAATGAATGAAGATGAGGTACCTTCGGCAAATTGACTCGTCTGTTTAACAGTCTAGCTGCACCCAACTCAAGACTGGCATGGTCTTTTTTTTTTTAAACCAGTGTCTTCTGTCAGTAGGTACATGGATCACAGCATTGTTTTAAAATAAAATTTCCTGTCACATTCACATCTTGGGAAATATAACAAGCAATCCTAAAAGCCTAGCTTCTTCGTATTCAGTCAGATAAGAAACTCGAGTTGGTTTAATAGCACAGACAGAAACCTAACTTTCAATCTGTCACCCAAAGGCTCAAGGTCATCTGCCGCCTTCAAAACAGTAGCCCTGCAAAGAGGACGCGGCCTCCAGAACAGCCGCGCAGACTTCCCAGTCCCCTCGGGGGCAGGAAGGACGATTCCAGCGGGATCACAGCATCCCTCCCCTCTGTGTTTCAGAACAGCTGTGTTCTGTCTCGTGCCCAAAGCACTCCCTACTAGTGTTAATAAGGTGTGCAGAGAAGGCTTGGTGGGCCTGTTACAGCGGCAAAGCCCTTTGTCCAAACAAAATTTTACAAGAAAAGCCACAACAACACTGAAACCAAAAGCGGAGCACCTCCGTGGCAATGGGCATGCGAGTTGTGTCAGGGGTGGGAGGAGAAGCAAGGAGGCGGGGTCTGAATGGTGCTGGAGCACAGACGGTGTTTCATCAGTGCTTGTGAGAAGACTAAATGCCCTATCATTTCAGGACAGGACAGACTGGCGTGCTCTGAGATCCCACGGCGTGTTTCACCTCAAATACACCCCGCTTGTGCTTGCCTCTCGGGCCGATGGTGGCGTTTTCATCTTATTTTGGCCTCGGTAAACAGGCCCCTGGAACCAGGGGAGGACTGGGTTGTTTGAGCCGTGAGCAAGTGGAGATTTACTAAGCCTCTGATTCCTCCTGTCTCTTGGCTGCTACCTGTCCTCTTGACTCCCAGGTACCTACCAATCATATCTCCCCAGCTGCCTGGCACATTGACAAAGAGTGTCTGCTCCTGAGCATCCTCCGAACCCCGACAACTGGTACCCCTTTGTCAGAAAATCCACTGTCAACAGCTCAGTATTCTACTGTTGAGAACAGGCTTCCTTTTCAGATCTCTATATTACTGCTACAGGGAAGGAAAATGCCTTGTTTTAAGCTGGAAAGAGTTAAGGTTCTTTCCGACAACACTAAAGTACTTGATATGCTACGTTTATTTTCAAGGACACAGGATTCTTAATATCCATTCTTTCATTGATTGATTCAACAGAAATTTATTGAGCGCCCACTCTGTGGGAAGCACTGTCCTTGACACTGGGGTATAATGATGAATAAGACAGATAAATTCTCCTCCTCCATGGTGGGAATGTTCCAGTGGGAGAAGTCAAACATACAAACAAGTAAAGGAGCAAGAGTACATAAAGAACGCAAGATGGCAATGAATGCGCTGAAGAGAGTAAGCGGGGCGGGGTGACACGGATGAGGGCCTGGGACACGGGGCTCTTCTGGATGGGATGACCAGAGATCTCCCGCCGGGGGAGGTGACATCTGAGTCCTTGAGACGAGACCTGAGAAAGTGTCCCCTGAGACTTCAGTTTGTATGTAGCCTACACCAGAAAATGCCAGAAATATGAAGGAAGTACACAAAATATCTTTCTGTTTGTCTGCATTTACTAAAAGCTAAGCTCCACGGCAGAGAGTCACGCACATTTCTAATCAGGTATAAGAAGTCATCTTAGAGAAGTATTTACCACACGTAACTGGGTAGAATATTCCAGAGGGCGTCCAGGTATCTGCACAGCGCTTCATGTCAAATTAATAATCATTAACTAAGGGTTAGCATATTCAGAATAAGCAGGATTGATAAAAAATAAGCAGTCAGGTCAGCACTTAACTGTCTATAAAACTTCCAAGCAGACAAGGTTGGTTCTTGAGGTTGCCCTTGTCTCCTAGAATTCTCTTTTCATCATATTCACCACCAGTGTACCTGGCGTCTACATACTTTAAAGCTTAGCAATTCTGGATTTAACTAAGTAATTGAAAGGATCTGCCCTGAAAAGAAGCTGAGGAACCCTCCTTTTAACCTAAAAGCAATTTCACCAGATGATCTGTTTTAAATTGAGTAAACCATCCATCACAAAACTCTTGAAACCAATTTAAGAATTCAACAAAACTCCTCGTGCCTAATAACACCTTGCTCAGCTACAGAGGAAAGCTACAAAGATAATACGTGGAAGAGAGCAATTCTGAAATCTTTGCATTTTCTGATTTGTGTTATAGTATAATACAATGAAAGAAATGCTTTTGACCCTGTCAAGTGGAACCTCAAGGACAAAGATTTTATCGTTTCTTTTCCTGGAAAATTGATGTAAAGATTCAATTTACTTTGGAGTGTCCAAGTGCTTCAGCAACTGAGGAGGAAAAAAAAGATTGATTTTTCATATGGATATTATGTAATTAAGTTCTAATTTGATAAAAGAACTGATCAAAAAGTGGTGGCCATTCTAAAACGTTCCTCCTTGCCAAACATTTACCTGTAATGCTTTCAGATATAAAATTCTCAAGTATATTTTCCTCTATGTATATAATCCAGGTGCTGTGTTTCCATACTAATGTTTATATCTATAACACACACATGTATACAAATGCTGGATATGTATATATATATATATATCCACAAGATATACAGATCCATAGGATACATAAGATATCCATAAATATATCTTATGGATATATTCATATCTTATGGATACATCTCCATCTTATGGATGCATCTCCATCTTGTGGCTAATCCCCATCTTATGGATACATCTCCATCTTATGGATGCATCTCCAGCTTATGGATGCATCTCCAGCTTATGGATGCATCTCTGTTTTATGGCTAATCTCCATCTTATGGCTACATCTCCATCTGATGGCTACATCTCCATCTGATGGATGCATCTCCATCTTATGGCTAATCTCCAGCTTATGGATGCAACCCCAGCTTATGGATGCATCTCCGTCTTAGGGCTAATCTCCATCTTAGGGCTAATCTCCATCTTATGGATGCATCTCTGTTTTATGGCTAATCTCCATCTTATGGATGCATCTCCAGCTTATGGATACATCTCCATCTGATGGATGCATCTCCATCTTATGGATGCATCTCCAGCTTATGGATGCATCCCCAGCTTATGGCTGCATCTCTGTCTTATGGACGCATCTGTGCCTTATGGACATATGTCTTATCCCTCCTCTTGTGCGTCTGTGTCCTCTGAGCTTGTCACACACGGCCGCGTGTTGCAGCTGTGCAGCGCGGATCTGTGAAGCACCTGAGACACTGCTGTGAGCGTGCTCAGACCCCAGAGCACACCTGGGCAGCACACGGTGCCGGCTGAAGATACTGAGGAATCAGCTCCCCAGAAGCAGCCCTTGGCCAACAAGAGAAAGGCAAATGTTGGCAAATCCCTCATTTTCTTCTCTCCTTGAGGAGACAGCTCAGAGGCAACTTCTCTGTCGTCTCCCAGAAGCCCTCGGAGAGGCCCCAGCGGCCGCGTGCTCATAAGCGCACCCTCT
>SJYF01000608.1:12519239-12547370 GCA_006410515.1 Procapra przewalskii | reverse complement strand
TCAGCTTTAGCATCATTCCTTCCAAAGAAATCCCAGGGCTGATCTCCTTCAGAATGGACTGGTTGGATCTCCTTGCAGTCCAAGGGACTCTCAAGAGTCTTCTCCAACACCAGGGCTTTTACCGTGCACTTTTTAAGGTCCCTGTCAGCACTCTGCACATCATCTGGCATATTGTAGGCATTAATAAATTTTCACTGAATGAATTATGAGATTAGAAGGTTTATTTTATGACTTTATGAAACATCTAATGAAATATTCTCATTGGTATATCTTTTGAATAGTAATAGTAGCTAATGCTGTGGTTTTTTTTTAAAGGACCACATTTAAGGAATATGTTATGTTTAAAACTATCTATGAATACAATGAAATTGAATATTTCAATGACCTCCACGTGGCTAACAGCAAGTGGGATTACTATGAAGAATACAAAAGAAAAAAATTCTTTACTACTTCAGTTCCATTAAATGGTTTGAAATAAAGTGCTGACTATTGTCTACTGAACTCTCAGTCCTAAATATATTTAATTAAACAAATTTGATTTGTTTTAAAAGCATGAATTGGAGAAGGAAATGGCAACACACTCCAGTATTTTTGCCTGGAGAACCCCATGGACAGAGGAGCCTGGTGGGCTATACAGTCCATGGGGTCGCGAAGAGTCAGACACGACTGAGCAACTAAACCCCCACCAAAGCGCTGTCCTATCTTAACTCACTGAAGACATAATAGGTGCAAAAGATTTTTAAAGATCAAAGACAATCTTAAAATATTTGAATAGAATGTGATTTAAAGGAAAACACCAATACAGTATACTGACACATATATATGGAATTTAGAAAGATGGTAATGATGACCCTCTATGTGAGACGACAAAAGAGACTCAGAGGTATAGATGGACTTTTGGCTTCAGGGAGAGGGAGAGGGTGGGATGATTTGGGAGAATGGCATTGAAACATGTAGACTATCACGTAAGAAACGAAGCGCCGGTCTATGTTCGATACAGGATACAGGAGGCTTGGGGCTGGCGCACAGGGATGATCCAGAGAGATGATATGGGTTTCAGGATTGGGAGCTCGTGTACACCTGTGGCTGATTCATGTCATTGTATGGCAAAACCAATACAGTATTGTAAAGTAGAAGAAAGTAAAAATAAAATTTAAAAAAATAAAGTAAAATATCATAAGGCAAAAAAAAAAGAGATATCTGTTAAAAATAAGTTTAAATAGAAATTGGAAAGAATAGCAGAAGGTGGAAACGCAGAAACTATCTCTAAATCAGCATTTAAAATCTGTTACTTTTAAAACTGAAAACTATCACCGCCAAAGGCAAGAAGCCTGCAAAGAACGACGCAGAAATCTAGCTCAGTGTTGACTGTGGGTATAACTAGGATGCCCAGGAGCTGAGCGTAAGGGCATGGTCATGATGAAAGCTGAGCTGAAAGTTCGAAGAGGAAAAACTGCGTGGAATCAAAAGACAGGAGGCGGCAGCGGTGAAGAAAGGACAGGACCGACAGTCAGAAGACACGTGCCTGAGGATCAGCAGCGTGACCCTGGCCAAGGCACTCTAAAGAAGACTCAGCTTTCTGATTTGAGGGAAGAAATGAATCGTCGGCTTACCCTGGGACGCACCACGATCTCCGTTATGAGTGCCTTGTAAGTGGCTGACTGTCATTACTGGGTCACCAGTACAGAGCCACGGAAGCAAGAGGAACAGATCAAAGATGAAGCGGGGCTTGGAGGACGCCTGCAGCTGCCACTTTATCCAATTTCACCAGCGCGTGCAACATGTGCCCCTCATCGATCACTCAGCACCCACAGTCTGGGAAGATGCATCACAGTGGCTGACTTACCAACAACGAACAGTCACTTCAATTACATCTAAGATAATGGGACTTAACTTCTCGAGAATTCATCACATCAGGTTAATTAGAACTCAAAGAAACAGAAATTCTAAAGCCCTTCTGGTTTTCCTAATTATTTCAAATATATAAGGAATCTGTGGTGAGTATAAAGACTTTAAACAATATCCCTAACCCTGTATGCAAGACAGCAAAAGAGACACAGATGTATAGAACAGACTTTTGGTCTCTGTGGGAGAGCGAGAGGGTGGGATGATTTGGGAGAATGGCATTGAAACATGTATAATATCACGTAAGAAATGAACCGCCAGTCTAGGTTCGATGCAGGGTACAGGATGCTTGGGGCTGGTGCACTGGGATGACCCAGAGAGATGGTATGGGGAGGGAGGTGGGAGGGGGGTTCAGGACTGGGAACTCATGCACACCCGTGGCGGATTCATGCTGATGTATGGCAAAACCAATATAGTATTGTAAAGTAAAAAACAAACAAACAATATCCCACCCCCAGACAGGGTTCCAATACAGTCTCTGATATGTATCCAATACTGTTTTCTTACATTTTACCATGTTGATTTAATTCTGCTTGGGGTTTTCATCTTGTCTTGCCATTCTCCCTTTCGCAAAGTGTAAGGCAGGGTTAAAAGTTAAAAACTGATGATTTTTTTCAGGATACATTTCTCCCTAACTGTCTGACTGTGACCATTCCATTCACTTTTATTTGAGAAACTCTGGAAAAGAAAAAAAAAGATGGGAATCGGAGAAGAGGAAAGGGTGTGAACTCTCATTCCACATAACTGGCTTCACACCAGGATCCTACAAGGGAGGCATCGGGCTCTCCGGTGAGACAGGACTGCGGCTGCTCTCAGGCTCCAGGGCCCGTGACTGCGCTGCACGCAGCCAGGACTCAGGCGGAAGCGCCACCGTGAGACCCGATCAGCTGCCAGCCCCTCAGTGGTTCTGACCTTCTTCTCTCTCTGACTGACTCGGATTTGCTCTGCCTGTTTTGCTTTCCATGACAAATCTAGGCTTTGGGAAAAGAATTACTTTTATTGTAGAATAATAATAATACCAAAGTGAATTTCAAGGAAAAAAAAGCTATTTCAAATGACATATTATGTACATTGTACTGCAGATTTCAATGAGAACAAGTCATCATTTTTTTCAGTCATCCAATACACTAAATGAGCATTTTGTATAAACTAAACGAATCTTTTTCTTAATTTCAAAATAGCCAATATGACAGAATAAACAGACACAATATTCTGATACTCAAAAAATACTTTAAAATTTCTAAGCCTACAGTGAAGTTATTGAGAATTTCAGTCGCCTTAAACCTTTTTAAGCAGGGTAACTTTGCCAAAGATGTGTTTTTCTTTCTGAAACTAGTTGCATCCTCACATTGTTAAAGGTTGCTTTATTATTTTCTTTCCTGTTTTCTTTCTTTGATTTTCTTCTCTTCTTTCCCTACATACTCTGTCTACAGACTGGCTCCAGTTACTGTGTCTGAAATGTAGCCTCCAGCATCCGTCCTGGGGGAAGAGGAGGAGGGGGATCCCAGCCACTGCTGGAGAGTGCCTTTCAGACAGGCCCCTGACTTCAGGAGTCTTAAGAGCTGGAATCTTCACGGACTATATTTCCTATAAAAGCATTAAGATCATTTTGAACTACTTATACACATTTTACCACATACTTCAGTGTTCTTTGTCAGTGCATAAGGTTAAAAAGTGCCTAAGTGTTAAAAAGCCAGGCACCAAATCTTGGCTTAAAACACAGCACTCCTATGACTGGAAACGCAATGTGCTCTGAAGGTGTGGATGTCAAGTCAGGTGACTTATGAGACTTATTCCTATGAGACTTATTCCAAGGAGGTTATCACTGTCATCTGTCTACAGAAAAGAATGGTCAGCAGTTCAACAAGATGTCTTTTGTTCCACAGTACTTAGTTCACACAAGGTGCTATTTAATAGAAAGTGGTATTTTATATATGTTACTTACATGTCTATTTCCTTTGAGAAGATGCAAGGATGCCTAGATTAGACTCTGTTCGCCATGTATGAATAGCAGCCTTCAAAAATCAAGGACTCTTAAGAACTGATTTGAAAGTAACTGCCACCATTTTACATTGGCAGGAGACCTTAGCAAATGTATATAAATATTATTGACTTGCCTTAGCTTTTCTGTAAAAACCAAACTAAAACAAACAAAAAAATGTTCTTGATCCTCAGAAGAGGCATATGAACACACACACACACACACACACATTTCTCTGTCTCTTTCTATATATATATCCACACACACACACACCTCTCATTTCAAAGTACTGTACGACATCTCTCTTAACAAGTATTGTCGGCCATAGCAGAAGACTTTCCAGTGATTGTCAGGGGCCTTTAAGAAAGAAGGTGATATGTATTCGCATGGTTTGCCTTAAAAACATGCTATACCCTAGGAGTACTTGAGAAGGAATGATACAATAAAAAGAATGTCTTTTTTATTGTATAATTCTATCAAACAGAATTACATATACCACTTTTTCTTCGACACTTTTGAAAGATGTAAACATGTAAGCTGGCATAAAGGGCCATTCTCCATTTACGAAGCCAAAGAAGAATGCCAAGTAGCATATCTGAGCTGAAATGCCAGCACCAGTTTGTCCAATAGGTTTTTAAAATCTCATTCTGCAAATCAGACGGAACAGGGGAAGACGCTAGGGAGGGGAAGCTGAGACTGTAGCACTGCAGCAACCGTGGGGAGCAGGGGCGCGGCGGGGAGGGCACAGGGCACCATACGCCGCCTGCTAATCAATTAGGAGACTGTTTCCAAGCTCAAGAAATCTGGGAGGCTCTGGGGCTGTAGACACCACTATAGTCAAGAGTCAAGTAACACAGAAAAATTTAATTGGGAATTCTCTTTTGAACTTAAAACACTCACTTATATTATTAACACCCATATGTTAATAATACTATAGTTCATACCAGCCACTTTGCTGTATGCCATCTGCTCAAAAAAAGTCTTTCTTCTTTATCACTACTGTACATGCGATTGCTATTTAAAAAGCTGCATTGATATTTTTCCTTTTAATTTGTGTTAATTGCACTATTGGATAAGTCTGAGAATGAACTTGATTTTTCAAATGCAGTATTTTATAATTTCTCATTAAGGTATTTGGTAGCTTTGGTGTTTATGTAGCTATTTTACACTCTTAAATTTGCTCATGTTCTTAATACTGAAAACATCAATGTATAAATCCTTTCCTTGTTTTATGTAACAAGATTATTCAACCTATTGTTGAATGGGGTCAGAGAAGCTTGTAAGTCATTTAATTCACTATTTACTTCCTCTAAAATCATTCCTGGAGGCTAGGAGTCCTCTGAGGATTGCTGTTTCCTTCTGCCTCTGGCTAACTACCCCTCCTCCCCCGTGCCACCCTCTACCTTGGAAGATCTAACAAGTATTCTTTTGTCCTGCTCCCCTGAATTCGGAACTATTGATGACTTCACATGAGAAGGCTGACTGATGTGTTACACAAAGGCCCCGATGTAGGTGAAGCCTCGAGATGTGCTAAGAAGCCCATTATTTTCACAGCACAGTCATCTGCCTGTGGAATTTTCTGCAAACATTTCCAAGGGACAAGACATGAGAGCCTCCGTTCCTGTTTTGTGCTGACTTCTGACTGAACACCGGACCAGTAATCCCATGTGTAAATAGGAGGCTGGGTGGCAAGGCCACTTTCCTAAATGTTTCACAGTGGTAAACTAAGATGATCACCTTTCCCCACCATGAACTTGTACTGAACACTTACTTTTGTATTATATTAAGCAGGCTAGCAGGAACTTAGTGCACAGAAACTCAAAGAGGAACAAAAACTGGACTAAACAATTCATCACTGCAGATTACCACGGGTGAGAAAAACAGCTGAGAGAAGAATACGGCAGCCACTGTGAGCACATTAAAATGTTTAAGTTTTTTAAAAAAACAAGATAAAACTTGGGTAACAAATAAGTCCTATTATTTTAGGCAAAAAATGCCATGTTCTCATAAACATAAAACGGCATGAATTAACCTAGAGATTAAAAAAAAATTACATGATGTCTATGAAACATCCCCTGTCATCAGAACATAAACAGGCTGAGATACTCAGTCTCCAGGTGGTGACGCGGAGATGTCTATCAGCCCCATCTTATTCAGTCTATTGTGTGCAGCGATTCTCAGAGAGCAGAATAAGGCGCTCAGAAGCCAGTGTTGGGCTGATTTTCATCTTCTGGGAAACTCCACTTAGCAGCTCTGAATGTCATTAACAGCCTGTGAGACAGTCACTCAAGGGCTGCTGCCGCAGGCTGACGTGGGAGCTTTCAAAATGCACACACAGAAAAGCAGCTCATGTTTATAGATCTTTTTGCAGAATAAATCCAGTGGCCGAGGTCCTGAAAAGCTCACTCTGACCTCCCAGAGCACTTCTCGTCTGTCTCTCCCAATTGTGAGATGGATTTTTGTCGGCAGGCAATAACACTGTGAGACCCTGAAAGGGGGAAAATGTCCATGTATTTCTTTCTCTCCTGTGGCACCTTGCGTCTTTCTAAGCCAACAGCAGGCATGCGATAAACAGATGTTGAACTGAATTGCAGCGCTCACATGCTTGTCCCCATCAGCAGAGCCCCACACACCGCTCCCTGCGATACTGAGATTGCAGGGTCACTGGCGGCACTCTGCCTAATGGTGTGCTGACTGACAGGGCAGAAAATCAAATCAAGAAGGCCGGCACGACCTTTGAGTTGGGCAGACAGGGTGCACACTCACTGCAGCAACAAGGTCAAGATCAAAGTGACGAATGTCCAACCTTTGGGACATGGCGAGGGACCGGGACCGGCCGCATCTGATTATCTGCACAATTTCGTCAGCATCACCTGTGAGCAGTACGTGAGCTAAAGGCAAACAATGAGAGAGGAGCCCAAACAACACAACCCCAGACCACCGCAAATTCACCGGGTTCAAGTGCGCTTGACAACAGGCTTCTAGTGGATTACGCAAGCCTGCCGGGGAGACAGGGAAACAACTGCTTCATGGTGACCCAAAATGGGATTAACATAAGCCGGATGAGTGTTAGAAAGTCTTTAAAGAACCCAGTGAAGTATCATTCAAAATGATACAGCCAAGCTGTTTAAAAAAAAAAAATAGTTCTGGGAAAACAGAGAAGCTGAGATGAATCTGGTTATCAGTAATCAGGAAATGAGACAGCTCCTACTGAGAAAAACTGTGTGGGAAAACATGATTCCAGCCATCAAAGTCACTGGCATCTATGAATCTAGGGTGGAAAGGGTTATTAGTCACTTAGCTGTCTGTTACCTACATCAGCCTTCACAAATGATAGATCATTTACAATACTAAAGACAAAAATAAATACACTGTACGTAAATATGTATCTAAATGATTTTTACTTTTAAAAACAACCTCACTTTCAGCTATTAAAAAGCTCCTTTAATTCTAAGAGAGACAGTCAGTGGGTGGCTAAGGCACTGCAGTTTCCATCTGCTTAGCGGTGATATATTAGTCCAATCTCCAGAGGGCTTCAACTTGACTTTCTCCATATGCTACCCATATGTTATATTACCATAAACATATCTTCTAGAAAACAGCCATATGCTTCTCTTTTATACCTGGATAATAGTGGCCCTTCCTTATCCTTTGGTTGTTATCTCTTCTGTGGATTTTGAAATATTTATTGGCGCTATATATGAAAAGAAATATTTTCAAATCAGCGGAACATAATCTCTGTCATGCGTAGCCCTGCATTTCTAGGATCTACAAACTTCTTTCCTATAATACGAAAACTCCCAAGCTTGAATATCCAAGATAAGAATCACTATTTACATTTAGATCAAACATAATTTAGCTTGACTTTTAATGCATCTTCCCAGCCAATGTTCCCAAGTATGATCTGGAAGTGGAGGCTCCTCCTCTACTGATGAATGAGTCAGGGATGATCATCATCAACCCTGTGATATCAGCAACAGTTCATGGTTACAGAATTCAGATGATGTGTGCGTATTGTGCTATGAGATAGTGCATGTCACTTTTCATTTTACCTACAAGTAAAGTGTAGAGAAAAATGGAGTAATGATCTTTACAGCTATATTATTTTCAGGTTGCACTCACTGTAATTTCTAGTTATCACTATGGTGATTTTGCATATATGAGACTGTAAAAAATCCTGGTACTTTTAGGGCATACAACATGAGAAATAAATAACCTGACTCTTGGCTTGCTCTCCCTTTTTCATTTGTCTTCTTTCCTCTAGCCTTCTAACTACTGGCACCTCTGCGAGCAGAAAGCGCTATGACGAGGTTTCAGTCAGGACCTCCAGGCAGATGGCTGTGGCCATCAAGTATTAGAGCGTATGCAATTTTTTACTTAGGCCGTTTTAAAGCAGGAAATTCAGAGTCAGTCCCACCCTCAGTAGAGTTTCATTATTTCATGTCAGATTTTGTAGGGGATCAACCTGTTTCTAGTATCTGCTATTTCTAATCAGTAAAATCATACAGAATAATTCTGCTCATACACAATTTGAATTATTTCACTGTCTTGCTATAGCACATCCTTTCAAAACCCAGGATCATCTCTTTATCTTGCAGAGTCTTCCACCAGCTGATTCCATGCAGCTCTGTGTGCTCTTTTCCCAATGCCAGCCAAGGAGGCCTTGGACGAGAAGGGCGGGAGGGCCCAGTCAACCCAGATCAGACTCATGCAAACTTCACTATGTTTGACCCATTTCATGGTTTGACCCATTTCATCTCTATCTCAGAAAGTACTTAGACTTATATCCAGATGGAAAACAATTAGAAGGTAATAACAGCAGTGCACATCTGTTTATTCTTGCCTGAAAAATCCCACGGACAGAGGACCCCGGTGGGCACGGTCCATGGATCGACACAACTGCGTGAATAAGCACAGCCAGCTAGGCGCAGCGTTAGCCACTGCACAAGCGGTGGCCTCTCACTTAATTCTCACACGCCATGAAGCAGGAAACAGCCTTATTCTCAGCTACCAGAAAATGAAACTCAGGCTGAGAAACACTGAATCACTCGCTCGAGGCTGCATCGGTGAGCGGCCGAGCTGTCATTTGAAGCCAGGCAGTCTGTCTCTAACCTGGGCTACGGCTCCCCACAAAACGATGTTTTCTAATAAATTTCATTCATTCATATGTTGCGTCCTCACTGTGCGTCAGGCACTGTGTAGTGTGACACAGACCAGCAAGGGATGGGCCCAGCCCTCAAATGACTCCGTGCTTTCCGTGTGCGTGGGAGCTGTCACCCAGCTGAATGCATGGGACTGCCTGTTTGAGAAAATGTGGAGTATTATTGTCGCAAACACGTATGTATGTGTGTTAAATACACAGCACTACACAGCGATATAAATAAAGTTATATCTCAATAAAACTGGAGAGCCATGGAGCCCTTGGAGGGTGTGGACAGACAGCACCGGGCGCGGGCTTCTCCAGACGAGGGCGTGGCCCTTGGCACAAGGAGCTCGGAGAAGCAATTAGGCTGTTCTCTGTCGACAAAGAGCTTTCAAGTGTGGAGGCCCACAGCTGGGATGTGCGTTTTAAAAGGCCGGGCTCCTCAAACCCGGCCGTACGTTAGAATCATCAGGGGATCTTTTAAGGAAATGCTGGATCCCTGATCCCACACCCAGAGAATGAAACTCAATTAATCTGAGGGAGGGCCTGGGCATCAGTACTGTTAAAAGATCCCTGGGTGATCCAAACATGCCATCCAGGCTGAGAAGGAGGCCTCCTGGCTTCTGGGATCTCATTCACAAAATTGAAAAATGTACTTTGGTTAACACTTGCCACACAAACAGCAAAACATAGCCACCAATTCAGAAGATTTCACCTAAGATGATTCTAAACACTGTCTCAAAGAAAAATCATTGCTAAATCAAGTGAAAATTAAAAAAACAAAACACTTTGCTTGTGATTGCATGCTAAAGGTACGGATTTGCTGGCAAGACATGAGCCAGAAGGCTGAGGGGTTATGTTACAGCACGAGGTGATGAAATAGTAGGGAAAATGACATGTAAAGAAGTAAACAGAAAATCAACCACTCAGCTTAAAGAAACTCTTTTCTTAGAATTCCACAATTCTCTCTCAATGCATCTTGGGTGACAATAGTTAAAACTCAAATGCATTTTTCCACTGTTGGGACAGAAGCAGGGCTATACTCTGCCAAGAACTGCAGATGGTGCTCAGCTGAGCTGCAGAATGGACACCCGGAAGTAGTGAACCTGTTCCAGCTCCTGGGCAGATGACGAGCGCTCCAGAGTTTCTTCCGCGGTGAGGCCACTGGGGATCTGGCTGTGAGCGTGAATTTTTATAGACACCTCAGCTAATGTCAAAGTCCTAACGCAAACTCTAGTGCTTGGGAGCACTAATAGGTTTGGGATACTTCCCTGGGGAGTTTCAGTTCCATTAACACAAGACTTGGTGGCTGAGGAAGGATATATTCCTGATCCCAAGTTAGAGATAGAGAAAGAAAAACTCCTCACTGTCTTCAAGTTAGCACTCACGTTTCAAAAGATAAGAACCTTTCAGGGTCGAGAGGACTGAAGAATTCAGGTGGAACGTAGTTCAGCATCTTACCCAGCGCCCTTCCTGCCGTGGGGCTCAAGTGGCAGAATACAGCTGCATTATCTCAGCTGTTAGAGGAGAGGACTTCGGGGAGTCCTCCCGGGACTGTGTGATGGGAAGCGCTGTTGCTGAGAGATGAGCTGCAGGCCCTGCGGGTTCCGTGTCTCAAGCAGCTCAGGGCGGCAGCTGCGCGTGGAAATGTCTGCGGCCAGCTCGGAGGTGCGACGGTGGGCACTGCACGTGCAAGGCCTCTGTGCATGTGCAAGACCTCTGCACATAGGCGCTCCGGCGGGGAGCGTCCTCCTCTGGGCACAAGGCTGAATGAAGCCTGGAGGGAGCCAATGCCACAAACCTACCGAGCCCCGTGATCACTCATGGGAGCCTGACGTTCCCTCGCAGGGCCCGTGCCACCCCTTGGGCCCGCGATTCACACAGGGTACGCTCTAAACCTAGTCAATGACCCTAGGCACTAATGTCTGCATTAGGACTTTGGCATTAGCTGTTGCCATTTAGTCAGTAAGTCAGGTCCGCTTCTTTGCGACCCCACGGACTGCACCCCACCAGCTCCTCTGTCCGTGGAATTTTCCAGGTGAGAATACTGGAGTGGGTTGCCCCTTCCTTCTCCAGCGGATCTTCCTGGCCCAGGGATTGAACCTGAGTCTCGGTAATGGTGGGTGGCTTCTTTACTACTGAGTCTCCTGGGACGCCTTTCCATTAGGTGCTGCTGCTAAATCATTTCGGGTCGTGCCCAACTCTGTGTGACCCCATAGACGGCAGCCCAGCAATCTCCCCCATCCGAGATGTCTATAAAAATACAAGACTCTGTCCTCCTGGAGAGCTCAGAGACGAGGCGGAGGGGTGTCCAAGAACATGCAAGGCTCCCGGAGGCAGGTCCCAGAGCAGGTCTTCCGTCACGAGCGACCCCACCCATCCCAGAGCACCCCAACTGTCCCCGGACACTCCTTAACAGTCCCTCAGCGTTCCTTCCTCTCCATCCGTGTGCTCACAGTCCTGGCTTGGAACCCACGTTTTTAATTCTTTTGACCCAATCCAGACCAATCACTCAGCTGATCTTGTCAGCGGTGCATCTCCTTCTAAATACACCCTCTACCGCAGAGGTCAGGAAAGTACAGCCGAGGACCAAACCCTGCCGCTGCCTGTTTTCGTTCTTTGAAGCGCTGCTTGTTTATTTCCTCTGGGGGTGCCGGTTGCTGCATAAGGGCGTCCTCTGGCTGCTGGGAGCAGGCTGTTGGCGTGGGGCTTCCTTAGTTACGGCCCATGGGCTGGGGTGCCCTGCGGCGTATGGGACCCTCGGGGGCCAGGGCCTGAACCCGAGCGCCCAGCACGGGCGGGCAGGTTCTTGACCCCTGGACTTCCAGGGCGGCCCTGCTTGTTTCTGCATGTGCAGCCTAATCAGAACACGGCCACGCCCATCCATCTCTGTTTCATCACTGGCTGCTTTCAGGCCACCACGGTGGAGAGAGAGCACACAGCTCACAAAACTGAAGCTATTTACATTCTGGCCCCTTACAGAAAAAGCTCTCTAACTACACCGTTGTTAGGATGATTTTGATCCAAAGTATAAATCCGATCGTGCTGGTCCGATGCTGGAGACTTTGGTGGCTGCATCTGGGGTAAGGGACCACACTGGTTGCCAAGTGTAGTATTTCCAGCCACATTAAATAAATTCCTGGTCTTGAAGGCGCCTTGCATATTAACGCCAGCTTTATCCTCCAGTGCCTATGCTGCGTGTTTTGCATATCATGCCCTTCATCTGAAGGATTTCTGCTCATCCTCCCCGGTCCAGTTCAAATGTCATTGTTATTACCACGTAGCCTTCTTTGACTCCTCTCAATGGTCAGATCCTCCCTACACACCTTCTTCAGTTTCATAGCACTTTATATATTTTTCAGATTTGCATTTATTGCTCAGGATTTCATTCACTCATTTATTTGCAGAACTGGCTGCCTTGCTAAGTCACAAGGAATTGACTTAAATGTACCAGGATGAACCTTCCAAATAAACATAATGGCAACTTTCTGCCTGTATTTATATTGAAACTACTGTTATTTCAAACAAGTTTGCGAGTTTTTCTAGTAGTCTGCTTCAGAGACATTTTATGTTCACCCCCAAAAAGTAGTCTTAAGAGTTTGGAGGTACATCTCATTTCAAGTTAAATTTAAAAAATCACTCTCTAGTTTCATCACTAAGCTTATTCTATAGAAATTGAAATCCTTGCCAAAAATAAATCTACCCTTAAAGAAAAATTTACCAATGATGATGGCTATTAAATAATTTATAGTAGACTTTGAATGTAATTTTAAAAAGATAAATTTCCAAGAGCAAGGGCAGCCATCTTGAGAGAAATACTTTTGTTAGGATATTAAGTCTGATGGGAGTGTTATATGGTTTAGAATGCATTTTTTAATTAATTAAAGGACACTGTGTAAAGGATGGAATACTCAACAAATGGTTAATACACTTCAAAAAAATGAATTTGGATAGATAACATCTAAGTATAATTTTGAATAGAAAAGGCCTCTAAAAGGCAAAATAGAAGGAACAAAACAGCAAAAAATGATAAATACAACTACATTAAAATGAGACACGTTCGTGAAGATACCATAAACAAAGTAAAGTCAAGCCATAGATGGAGAAGATATTTACAAAGCATGTAACTGACAGAAGTTCAGCATCCAGATTGTCTAAGAATGCCTCAAATCAATACAATAAAAACAATCTCCTAGACAGACAAACAAAAAGATACCAACAGGCAATCTAAGATAAGGTCCAATAAACATACCTAAAAATTCTCTACCTCATGAAAAAATCAAGTAAATACAAATTAAAGCCATAATGAGATATCACTTCATACCAATCGGATTGGCAAACGTTAAAAAGTCTGGCAACACCAAACGCTGGCAGGGACGTCAAGCAATGAGAAATCTCATACCTGATGGTGGGAGTGTAAATTAGCACAACTTTGGAGAGCAAACTGGCAATCTCTAGCAAAGCTGGAGACGCACGCCTAGATTTATTCTTAGACACAAAGAAATATCCAAGGATATTCACTGCAGCACCATTTGTAATAGAAAAATGGAAAATTCACCTAAATGTCCTTCAATCGGAGAATGAATAATTAAATTGGCACTGTTTACAAGATGGCAAAAACGAGTTAACTAGGACACATATGCCAATGTGGATAAGTCAAAAACGCACAATGCCAAACAACAACAAAGTGAGCAGAAGAAATGCATAAAGTGTCACCTACATCAAATTTTAAAGCCTGCAAAGGAACGATCTGTGTTGTTCACAGATACGTACAAATGAAGCCAAAATAAACAGACGTGGGTGGGACCGATGAGCACCCAAATCCGGAGAGTGGTTACTTTTGGAGGGGGAAGATGAAATGTCAAGGATGGACTTTAATTCTGCTGTAATCATCCGGCTTCTTTTTAAGCTAAGGTATACTGATCCTTCCCACGCAGGGGAGGCAAGGCAGCCCACTCCAGTGTTCCTGCCTGGAGAATCCCAGGCACAGAGGAGCCTGGTGGGCTATGGTCCACGGGGTCGTAAAGAGTTGGACACAACGCACGCACCCATACCGATGTGTGTACACTATTCTCTATGCTTCTCTCAATATCTAGAATTTTCACAGTTTAAAAAGTCAATCACTTTGAAGACAATTCTTTCTGAAGGAAGTTGCCACAACATGCACTGCCACGATGATAAATTCAATAACCGACATGTTCCAGTATCTGACAGAGACTGGTGAGATTTTAAACTCCTCAGACAGTCTTATCAGTTCTAGAACTAGAATTTACCTCAAAGTTCGGTCAGTCTAGCCCTCTCCTGTTTACAGGGAAGGCCGTGGCGGGGCTAACTCAATTACTCAGCAGTGTCAGACCAGCGAGCGACAGGGCTGAGACAGCGGGGTCTGCACCGATGTGGCCACGTAGCCTGGACACGGGGTGCAATCAAATAGCGGCCTTTTCAAGCACAAGGCCCAGCGTTCTCCCATTGCCACGTTCATCGATCTGACTTAATCTTGAGCCACAAATACGTATCTTGAGACTTCCATTAGGGACAGAAACCCCTGGATGCATTCTGGATTTGAATGGCTCCTGTAGCACGAAATAATTCTTTACCAGATGAAAATAGTAAGCAGCAGGAAGAACAGTGCACGTAACACGGCGCCACTCTGTGAAACACGAAGGGAACAAGGACGGTGTATCTGTTCAGCTTGCATGTGCAGAAAAGCACCCATACGTGGTACATCAGAACAGTGGCTAGCTGTTAGCAGGGCTGGGTGCTGGGAGAGCACCAGGACTGTGATGGTGACTTTTCCCTGTCCACCTTTTTATAACTCTTCTGTTATAAAACACCCGTGGTTTTCCTCCTCCTTGCTCTCAGTGAACTCCAGTTCCCCACCCGTTATCACGGACTGATCAGGAAATTAGAGCGCACAGTCTGGGTCTGACAGGCGGAGTACAATAGCCACCGCCCCAGCACAGCTGATGGACCCCAGCTTCAAGGGCTCGGGGTCTTACACACTAAGGCTCTGGCTTTAGCTCCCCGGTGGAAGTGACTCACGCCTGCTGCTTTCTGCTTAAAGCTCTGGTCTCAAGCTCCTGTGGGTCTTAAGCTTTTCTCCTGAGGACACTGTCTTATAGACGCTTTCTCAAGACCATGAGGCAATACAGAGGAGACCTTCAGGAAGCAGTACGATGGGCTGTGCGATGCTCAGCTCCGTCTTGGGTCTAACCCGCGCCTCCTGGCCCCGTTTGCAGCTCATCACGCGCTGACACCGGGGCTCAGAGTGCCCACTGACTCCCGCGTCCTGACATCTGACTTTGATGCTGTGCCGTTGGCTCTTACTCGGGTATCTACACCAGGCTTTTTTCTCTTATCTTCTCACATGTCTCACCTGTTGATGGCTAAAATCTGTAGTTCTCACCAATAAACATTTTTCTATGATCATTTCCATCCATCAGGTGGAAGCTACTTCTTCCTGCACTTAGAATTTGGTTCTTGTTCTACAGTTCCTTCCTGAAGAACTGGGTTCTAAAACAGAGCTTCGGGGATAATCAAGGCGGTTGAGAGAACCCGAGCTTGAGGATTGAAGGTGCCGTGCTGGACGAGGCCCAGCTCCTCCGGCCCTTAGGTTCCTCCACCCTGAAGCGAGCAGCCCAGGAGGCGCTGTCTGCAAGGGTCCTTGCAGCCCTAAACCCCGAGGCCCTCCTCTTTCTATTCCTCGCCTGCACCTTCCTCCAGCTCTACCCTTTCTCTCACCTCCACGTCTGAAACATACCCTGAAACAGAGGTGTTCAGACACAGGTACCCGTGACTTAATCTCAGGAACAGAGAAGACGAAAAGGCTTGGAAACATAAAGAACGAATGGGAACTGCTGCCTGCCAACTGTTCTCACGGAAAAAGAAACAGGCATTTTCTTCTAGAGAGAAAACTCTCTTGAGGTACTAAGGTTATCAGAAACAAGGCTCCACTTTCTAAGGACATTGTCTTACAAAATTTTCCTTAATACTATGAGGTAATAGAGAAGTAAACCTCCAGAAAGCAGTCTTTAAACTTTAGCATGTGTCATCCATTCACGTAGTCACCCTCTAAGACACATTCTGAGCAGAAAACCCTGTAAGTAATTAGGTCTCTCTAATTTGCATCAACATTTTTAATCATCAGAGTCATCTTGCAGCTGAAGCGGGAAATGGGAGTCACCCCGGAGTCCTCCCTTGCCCACACACCCAACCACCCACCACATTCTGAGGACCCCCACTCCCGAACAGACCCCCCCTTCCACTCCTCTGCCACTGCTCTGCCCTCCAGGCCACACAAGCAGCCTCCTGGGGGCCTCTCTGCCCTCTGGCCACTCTCCAGTCTTCTCTCTGCAGGGCAGCATGAGCAGTCCTTTGAAAGCCACACACCTAGCCACATCAGTCCCTAGGAAGCACCCTTCAAGATCCTACCAACGGCTTTGGATTCGAATCTACACCCTTTCCCTCATCGTCAGGACACAGAGGATTTAGCTTCTGCCTACCTTCCCATCTTTAGCTAGCTGTGTGAGCTTCTGCAAGTTCTCAGATCTCTCTTTACATTATAAAGTGTATGCTATAAAAATGCAGCTAAGAAGTGGAACTGGTCTGTAAAGTGCTTGGGACAGTTCTTGGTGCATAGCAAGTATTCAAGGAGTGGTCACTATTTGAATATTTTACAGTCCATAAAGACGGAGTATCTATTCTGTGTACCACACCAAGCTAGGTGCTCCAAAAAACTAATGAACCATTTCTAACACTTCTTCCAACATATATCCTTTCCTCATTGCTATGTCAACAAGGGGATTACTACATTTAACTTAACATTTTTACAAAAGTTAAACATATACATGTACATATATATGTGTGTGTGTATAATAAAAGTAAATAAAATAAAAAGTCTTTGTAAATAACATATAAAGTCTTACACTTGGGTTAAAATATCAATAGCACCAAAAATGGCTTAGGGCAGTTCACAGTTAATGTGAAGAGAACCTAAGGATTTCAGGTAGTTTAGGATTTTAGTATCTAAGATAAAAAAGCAGAGTGCATTCAACACCACCTACCTACCCCAATGAGCGCACAGAAAAAAAGCTAAAAAAAAATTAGATGACGAAACTATATGGAAAGCAAGAGAAGTCACCAGTTACACTGGTTAGATGACATCGGGTTTTATTCTAGGGATCCGTATTTTAGTAGTGACATTAACATGTGAATGAAGGACCGATTCAGGGCAAGCAGGAAGGTAGCAGTCCTGCTGACAATGTCATGTGTAAGATAGTTAAGAGAACGGGGGTCATCATCCTTGGGAAGAAAAAGCCTGGAAGAGAGGATGGAAAAGATACTTCAAATATTTGACAAGACTTATAGAAAGCACACTACAGACATCCTGGCGGGCAGATGTGGACCCAAAGTACAGAAGTCATAAGGAAGAAAACTTTGATTTTCACTATTAGAACTATTCAAAAGTAGTGGGGGGAATATTTGGGTAAGGAACAAATGTCTCTTCCTAGGAAAAGTTTTAAGTACAGGCTGAATGATCATCTTCAAAGAACCACATGGAAAGAGATTCCTTTTTGGATAAGAGCAAGGACTAGATAACAGTATTAACAGCTGACTTTTCCTAAACACTTAGGGATGTGCCAAGAGCTTTACAGAGTTACTCAGTGTTCAGAACAACTCTATCAGGTAGACACCATCGATTGTCTGATGAGGAAATTGCCCACGGTCCAATAGAACATAGCTGAACACGAGTCAAATCCAAGCTGCAGGACTCCAGAGCCGGGGTTCCCGGCCCTCTCCTCTGCCGCTTCTAATCTCGCTGCTTTCTCAGCCTTCACTACCCCTAATGGCCAGCTCTCCATCTCTCACAACAACGTTTTCAAGACACTTGTTGACTGGCATCCCATAGGCCTGAGGTTTCCTGTTGCTAAGATTTGTAAGGAAAAGCAAGTTTTCCTGAAATAGATGACTGTGTACCACTTCTCAGAGATGTACAAGAATGCACATGTGAGGAGAGAGAGAAGAGTTGTACAGAAAGAGAACTCTACGCAAACTCACCAAGAAAAAGTCCCTGTACTCAAAAAGAACCCTATGAGGGGACCTCTGCTCATTTAGAAAGACACTTTCTGAGAAGGTTTTAGATATACAATCATTTAAAATATGTCATACTTAACAAAAAGATCCAAGAGAAAAATCAAAAAGTATAGCAACCTTTACAAATATTGTCTCGCCATTAGGTTAAAAAGTGGTAACTGCGGGAAGCATCACTTCATGGGAAATAGATGGGGAATCAGTGGAAACAGTGTCAGACTTTATTTTTGGGGGCTCCAAAATCACTGCAGATGGTGATTGCAGCCATGAAATTAAAAGATGCTTAATCCTTGGAAGAAAAGTTATGACCAACCTAGACAGCATATTCAAAAGCAGAGACACTGCTTTGCCAACAAAGGTCCATCCAGTCAAGGCTATGGTTTTTCCTGTGGTCATGTATGGATGTGAGAGTTGGACTGTGAAGAAAGCTAAGGGCCAAAGAATTGATGCTTTTGAACTGTGGTGTTGGAGAAGATGCCTGAGAGTCCCTTGGACTGCAAGGAGATCCAACCAGTCCATTCAAAAGGAGATCAACCCTGGGATTTCTTTGGAAGGAATGATGCTAAAGCTGAAACTCCAGTACTTTGGCCACTGCATGTGAAGAGCTGACTCATCGGAAAAGACTCTGATGCTGGGAGGGATTGGGGGCAGGAGGAGAAGGGGACGACAGAGGATGAGATGGCTGGATGGCATCACCGGCTCATTGGACATGAGTCTGAGTGAACTCCGGGAGTTGGTGATGGACAGGGAGGCCTGGCGTGCTGCGATTCATGGGGTCGCAAAGAGTCGGACACGACTGAGCGACTGAAGTGAACTGAACTGAACATTCTGGAAATAGAATAACCACCATGCTATAGTCCCTACAAGGAGAGAGTTTATAGAGTAAAACCTTCAGCAATAATTTGAGATCCGCACAAAAATCGAGTGGATAAGTCAGACAATGGCAGAGAGCAGCACACCCCACAGCATGCACAGATACTCCTGTCTGGTGAAAACTTCTGGATCTGTCACTGTGCCTAGATGACTCATCTGGCCTCATCTGGCACAATTCTGCAGTGATAGGAAAAAATACAATCTGCTCATTTAGAACATGTTTTTGAGCCAGGTGAGAAATAATTTCCCTAAATTGAATATCTGGGAACCAATTACAACCCCAGATTTGCTATTAACCTCAAAATAGGTAATTGCAAGTTTGTGTCTAAGTCCATTTGTCAAAATGGAGCACGTTAAGAATCACAGGATGGATGTGTTTCATGTGTTGACAGCATCAGGGGCACCATGAGCCCAAGCTAATAACAACATCAGAGAGAGATCCCAAATGTGATGCAGCCACGGAGGCAAAACTGATTTTCGAATTATAATAGCGACAACCAAGACAGGTACCGTTTCCTTTGTGCCTGGTCACGGCTGGGCGTCTGGAGGCTGGCCGGCTACTAGCGTCCTGGTGAGTGGTAGACACGTGCCGGAGAGGCCATCACCACGTGCTGAGCGGCACAGACTCACTGCTGCCTCGGTCCCGACGGACCAGACCGGCAGCGGGTCACACGGGGCTGGAATCAAGAAGTCTCGATACCGGTCTGGGCTCGGGGCTCGACGTGCCCAGGCGTTCTGATCCCTACTGCTGCACAAGCACATTTTCAGTGCATGCGGGTAACACTCCTTCCGGACTCTTCGGCAACCTGTCTGCCCTGTTTCCCTTTTGAGAGAACACCAGAAGTCTTGGGAAACACGAGACTCTCAGAACGAGAGTTTGCTTTAGGCAACAGTTGCCTCACAGCTGAGACAGAAAATTGCCCGAAGATTTTGGGAGAACAGAGGCTGTGGCTGATGTCGCTTGATACCGGGGAGAACCACCTCGGGCAGGCCCAGGACTGCCAGGGGAAATAAACAAGGCCAGGCAGCGACCCCCACCCCCGACCCCACTAGACTGAGGGCCCTGAGGCCAGAGAGGTGGGGGAGAAGCTCTCTCTCATCTCTGCCTCCCTGGCACTGATCAGGGGCCTGGAACGGAGAGCCAAGAAATCAAGGACAGTGTAGAGGAGAGGTAAGCAGACAGGCTCCAAATCTTGGCTCTGCCGTGAACTCGCTTATGTGAGCCCGGGCAGCTTACTTCAGCTAAGGATGAGTCTCAGTTTCTCGCTGCAAAAACGAAAAACAGAGTGGGGATTAAGTGGTATATTAAAATATCTAATACACACTTGAGCTTTTAAACAGTGGCAGATTATTGCATCAAATACATTTTAAGGATGAAAGCTGCCTAGGATGTATGAGACAAGAGGAAATAGAAAAAAAGTTCAAGATAGTCATTTTTCATAGATCAAAGTGGGCAACAAAAGTTCTCAGCATAGCACTCCATGAGGTGAATACAAATAACCCCTACTTGTCCAAAGTAGTTAAAATAAAAAAAGTATAATTGGCTTTTTATCATTGTTCATACAATGGTTCAAAGAGAAAGTCTGTCTCAAAACAATAAATTCTCATGGGAGTGAATAGAATTTAGAATTAATACTTCTTATTCTCATTTTATCTCAACAAATTTCTTAAGATCTGGACATCTTAATACTTGTAGGACTGCAAGGACAGGAATATGCATATGTTAAAATAAACAGATTTTAGTCTAAGCTTAAGTATGACTATATCTGCCAATTTAAGTGTAGATATATGAAATAATTGATGGCTCGTATTTACTCTTTGGTTTCTCCATAAAATCACCTTTCTATGGTTTTATCTCTTTTGACAGAATAAAATTTGGATTTTGATTTGCATTGCTAATACTTTTTAAATTAAAGTGGGTATTTTAGATGTTGGCAGTTTTCCACATCTCCTTCCAATAGGACTCAAACTTTCTTAGTATCGTCTCTGGGGATAAAGAACTAATTAGTTATTTGAGTCTCCAGTCACAGGATTGTTTATAAATTATGAGTAATTTAACAGAATCATTTTTTACTGAAGGGTTAAATTTGAAAGAAACTGTTAGGCCTTCAAAGACTTCTTCAAATTATGATTTTTCTGATACGTGTCAACTTCTCAGCTCAGTTCACAAATGTGTCTGTGTTATTTTAATATCCCATCAAATAACTAAGATAATCAAATGATGTTTTCAGTGGTTCTGTTTAACACACTGGCATGTTTCTAAAATACAGACCTGAAGTAGGTAATCAGAGAGGAAAGCGAGGTTATTCGAACTATTTAAATGGCATAAATGGCCCTTTCATATACCCTACATATTCTGCCTGAACTATATTGCGTATTTGACTGTGTATGCAAATATGATTGGCCTAAACAAGTCCAGTTTTGCTTAAAACAGTCAATAAGGTAATTTGACTTTCCTGATGCAAAAAATACAAATATTCAATGCCAGGGGAAATCTGTATCTTGTGACGAGTGGCCACAGCCTCTGAGAAGCCTCCAGTGGCTCAGCAGAGGGCGGGCAGGAGGTCAGCAGACGTGAGCTGCAGCTGTGTACACCTGTGCCGCTGTGGCACACGCTGCCTCTCTCCTCTCCGTGACCCTGTCACCTGCCCAGGACAACGCGTTCCCCTCCACTCTGTCCTCACCCACCACGAAGCCGCAGTGCTTGTCCAGGCTCAACCGCCTTCCTTCACTCTCACTAAATATTCCTCTGACCGTAAAAGGTCAAATGTACTCCTGTGGACTAGTGATTACTTGTGTGTGGCAAACTCTGAACTGTTTCTTTATGGAATGTTAACATGCACAGAATTTCAAGACTCTTATGTATGAGACAATGGAAGCTAGCAGCCATTAGGTTTCTTGGTTAAACTTACCCTGCCTCGCTGGGCTCAGGGAGGGCATCGACTAGAACCTGGGTCTCTGCACGCCCAGCCGTCTACTTCCGACTGCACAGAACTGCATCTGTATCTGTCCTGGCTGCCTCATGAGGCCTCTCATATCTCCATCTTCTTCCTACTGGATCTCATACTTCAAATGTCCCAAACCAGAATTGTTCAACTTCTCGCTCAAGCCAGTTCCCAAGATACCCACCCCAACTAATGTCATTTCACTCTTCAGGTTACCCCACTTGAAGTCTTAAAATCACCTTTGATTCCTTCCTTTTATCTTCTAAATAGAAAATAATAAGTAAAAGGTCTTTGATACTGACATGACATTGAAATATACCAATCTTTGAAGGATAAGTGTAAATACTATCTTTTCAGCCAACCTGTCCAAGGTCATCAGTTCATACTGATATCATTTTCCTCTGAACTCACAGACCACTGATTGAGTCTAAAGTTATTTTGATACTTAATCATATATCTCACTGTATCACTAATTAACAAATTTTAAAATTTTTTGTTAATTCTCATAACACCTAGAAAATTTTATGCATACAGTAGGTACTCAGTAACTTCTCATTGTGCTAAATGGTATTTTTTGTAACATGTTCTAGCCTGTTCAGTTCAGTAGCTTAGTCATGTCCAACATATTGCGACCCCATGGACTACAGAATGCCAGGCCTCCTTGTCCATCACCAACTCCTGGAGTCTACTCAAACTCAAGTCACTGAGTCTGTGATGCCATCCAACCACCTCATCCTCTGTTTTCCCCTTCTCCTCCCGCCTTCAATCTTTCCCAGCATCAGGGTCTTTTCATATGAGTCAGCTCCTCGCATCAGGTGGACAAAGTATTGGAGTTTCACCTTCAACATCAGTACTTCCAAAGAACACTCAGGACTGATCTCCTTTAGGATGGACTGGTTGGATCTCCTTGCAGTACAAGGGACTCTCAAGAGTCTTCTCCAACACCACAGTTCACATCAGTTCTTTGGCGCTCAGCTTTCTTTAGAGTCCAACTCTCACATCAGTATGTGACTACTGGAAAGACCATAGCTTTGCCTAGATGGACCTTTGTTGGTAAAGTAATGTCTCTGCATTTTAATATGCTAGCTAGGTTGGTCACAGCTTTTCTTCCGTGGAGTAGCGATTTTAATTTCATGGCTGCAGTCCCCATCTGCAGTGATTTTGGAGCCCCCCGAAAATGAAGTCTGTTACTGTTTCCCCATCTATTTGACATGAAGTGATGGGATTGGATGCCATGATCTTAATTTCTAAATGTTGAGTTTTCAGCCAACTTTTTTGCTCTCCTCTTTCACTTGCGTCAAGAGGCTTTTTAGTTCTTCACTTTCTGCCATAAGGGTGGTGTCATACGCATATCTGAGGTTATTGATATTTCTCCTGGCAATCTTGATTCCAGCTTGTGCTTCATCCAGCCCAGCATTTCTCATGATGTACTCTGCACAGAAGTTAAATAAGCAGGGTGACAATATACAGCCTTGATGTACTCCTTTTCCTATCTGGAACCAGTCTGTTGTTCCCTGTCCAGTTCTAACTGTTGCTTCCTGACCTGCATACAGATTTCTCAGGAGGCAGGTCAGGTGGTCTGGTATTCCCATCTCTCTCAGAATTGTCCACAGTTTATTGTGATCCACACAGTCAAAGACTTTGATGCAGTCAATATAGCAGAAGTAGATGTTCTTCTGGAACAACCTTGGTTTTTCAATGATCCAACGAATGTTGGCAATTTGATCTCTGGTTCCTCTGGCTTTTCTAAATCCAGCTTGAACATCTAGAAGTTCATAGTTCAGGTACTGTTGAACCTGGCTTGGAGAATTTTGATCATTACTTTGCTAGCGTGTGAGATGAGTGCGATTGTGCAGTAGTTTGAGCATTCTTTGGCATTGCCTTTCTTTGGACTGGAATGAAAACTGACCTTTTCCAGTCCTGTGGCCACAGGAGTGGCCAAATTTGAGTTTTCCAAATTTGTTGACATATTGAAAGCAGCACTTTCACAGCATCATCTTTGAGGATTTGAAACTGCTCAGCTGGAATTCCATCCCCTCCACTAGCTTTATTCACAGTGATGCTTCCTAAGGCCCACTTGACTTTGCAGTCTACCATGTCTGGCTCGAGGTGAGTGACCACACCACCGTGGTCATCTGGGTCATGAAGATCTTTTTTGTACAGTTCTTCTGTGTATTCCTGCCACCTCTTCTTAATCTCTTCTGCTTCGGTTAGGTCTATAACATGTCTGTCCTTTATTGAGCCCATCTTTGCATGAAATGTTCCCTTGGTATCTCTAATTGTTTTGAAGAGATCTCTAGTCTTTCCCATTCTATTGTTTTCCTCTATTTCTTTACATTTGATCTCTGAGGAAGGCTTTCTTATCTCTTCTTGCTATTCTTTGGAACTCTGCATTCAAATGAGTATATCTTGCCTTTTCTCCTTTGCCTTTCACTTCTCTTCTTTTCTCAGCTATTTTTAAGGCCTCTTCAGACAGCCATTTTGCCTTTTTGTATTTCTTTTTCTTGGGGATGGTCTTCCTCCCTGCCTCCTGTACAATGTCATGAACCTCCATCCATAGTTCTTCAGGCACTCTGTCTATCAGATCTAATCCCTTGAATCTATTTATCACTTTCACTGTATAATCGTAAGGGATTTGATTTAGGTCATGCCTGAATGGTCTCGAGGTTTTCCCTACTTTCTTCAATTTGTCTGAATTTTACAATAAGAAGTTCAAGATCTGAGCTACAGTCAGCTCCCAGGCTTGTTTTTGCTGACTGTATAGAGCTTCTCTATCTTCGGCTACAAGAATATAATCAATCTGATTTGGGTATTGACCACCTGGTGATGTCCACGTGTAGGGTCCTCTTTTGTGTTGTTGGAAGAGGGTGTTTGGTAGGACTAGTGCAACTTGGCTGATGTAGCTCTAAAACATGAACAAGGTATCTGCAAATATTTTCTGATAGCTTGAATATTAAATGAGAAAATTAAGTGCTAACTAAATATTCTTAAAAGAGCATCTCATTTAACATAATATTTATAAGTGAAAATTAAGATAAACAGTTGTACACAAAATAAAATGAATATAAGATAACTCATTAAGTATTATAGATATTACCAAAATATGACCATTTCAATCATGTTTTTCCTGCCACATACATGAAACAAAAATAACATAAAATAGCAGCAGCTTTAAGGAGTCAGTACTGTCTCAGGACAAATCAGTTGGGAAAGTATGTTGAACAACATACCCTGAACAGCAGTCCACCACCTGCGGTGCAAGGGATGGCGCGCTGTTACCGAGTGCAGGGGTCCTTGAGGAAAACGTCCTATTTCAATTTCCCGCACCTAACTTGTGGAATCATTAGCAAGCAAAGACATTTGAATTTAATTGTTCCACTGGTACACAGGGAGAATGACAATCTCAAAAGTAAAAAATTCTTTTCCCCCTTCTAATTAGTCAAAGACAGTTGACATACCATGGCATATTCATGAGTCTATAGGAGAGGAAGCAGATTTTAAAAGGAGATATGAATAAAAAGAGAGCAGATGGAGAGAAAACAGTTTTGATCACAGAAGATTAGAAATGAAGGAAAGTTGATAAACTAATAGGAGAAAGCTGAAATGGTTAGTACAAAATTAATAACAGTAAAAAGCAGAAATGAAAGGTTAACTATAGGAAAACTGACTTTCCCCTTTTCCTTATTATCTATAAAATTATGCTCAAGGAACTACAGATTGCACAATTTCTGCTCTGATACAAAAAGCAACTTTAAAGCCAGAAATTTACTTCAAAGTCCACACAGGAAATTCAATCTCATTAATTTACTGACAGACCTGTAGATACGTTAAGTACGGAATATGTAATGCATTTTGAAAATCCATTCTAAATTTTACCCAACTTCAAGGAAACAAAATTATTCTTTCAAATAATAAAATATTTTTTAGAAGTAAATGCTGAAAACTAGTAAAACATAAGTAATTTTACTTTTTATCACAGTTGCTGATATTTGACATTTGTTTCTAATGAGAATAATTTATATGAACAAAATAATGCATTAAGCAGGAGGAAGTACTGCTCTAAAAGAATCACAAATTCAATAAATACCAAAAACTCACTCTCCCTCTTATCTAAGTAGCTCTCAGTCTTAAGAATAAAAAAAGAAATTAGAGTGATTATCAGTGGTGTGGGCTTGTGATTTTTTTTAAACAAGTAACTAAGAAAGGTTACAAAAATGTTTTCTGTTTTTAAAACTAGTAACTAAGAAAGATTACAGAGATGCTTCACTTTACCACAAACTGATTCTGCAACCCTCCTTAATGTTGATTTTGCAATCTGAGTGGAGGCAGCTCAGAGCCACTGTAGCTCCCTGTGACAAGAGTCTCCAAAGACGAATGAGACCAGCCTATTGATAAGGTCACGATCGATCTGAAGCAGACTTTCCTTAAATTAGCAAAATGTTGCAGCACTTTAGCGAGCGCCGCCAGTAGCGCTTCTCCATGAAAAATGCACTGGCTTATGGAAAACTAATTTTTTCAATTAAAAATTTCTCATAAAAAAGATTTGCTGCTATACCTGCTTTTCCCCAATTCATTATTATTTCAGAGACATAGATTCTCAAGGTAGCCTACACTTATATGTGGGTTCAGAATAGCCCATCTTCCAAAGATCTTTTAAAAAGTAAGTTATGCCCAGTAGTTAAAAACAATCTCTGTGGTTAAAAGTGTCAAAGAAATCTTTCTCAAAACACTAAGGGACATCAATGTCAAATAAAATCTGACCCTATCAAAATGAAAAGCAATACTTAAAAAGACTTAACTCAGAAATTAATGAACTCTTGAATAAATCTGAAGAAAGGAAAACCAACTGTTTAGCTTTCTTGGGAGGAAGAGAGTGGACAGAGGAGGGGTGCTGATAAGGGGGCCATTAAACTGTGAAAAACTTAAACATCATGTGGCAAGTCAGTTCCCCCCCCCCCCAAGTAAAAACTGTTACAGAAACTCTCCCAAGCACACATGGGCATGAAGGGAGGCACGGATGGGTGGGTGGGTGTTTACTGACAGGTATTCCATTAACACCTATAGAAAAGCAGTCCTCAACGTGGACATCTGCTTCAGAATTCCTTGGGTTTGTTAGAAAGTCAGATTCCTGGAGGTGTATTCAGATTCCTCTGCAGACACAGCAAGGAATCTGCACGTTCGCTATGTTCCCCAAGGGACTGCTTTGCGCAGTTAGGCGTCAGGACGACTGCTGCAGACGCGGCCCCTTCACTGCGTCCAGTGTGGCGCCGGGAACCTCTAGCTTTCCTTCCGGTCAGAAGGTGCAGCAGAGGGCAGGTGGACTCCAAGGTAGGCTCCAAGCCACGCGAGCGACTTCAACTCTCTGCGACTGGGGCTCCCCACCTTGAACATAAGGATTTTAATCTCCCGTAGAGATGCTGTGGGATGAAAGAAAACCCCCACAGTGACAAGTGACTTGCCCTGCCGCAGGCCCACAAGACGCCCCTCAAACAGCAGCCGAGAAAAGAGACTGCCGGTCCTAGGTGATGTGCTCCTAAGTCTCTAAGATGAAGAGATCTGGTGAGACTCTGACACGTTTCACCAGTGCTTCACAAAATTAATCTTATAAGAGTGGGCAGAAGAGAGACTGCCTGCTGGACAGTTCAGGGAAAGTCAAGAGTAGCATCGAAAAAGAAAACGGCTCCAAAACAAAGACACATTTTTAATTGCTCTGGGCCCAAATCTCAGCATCGCTAGCACTGCAAAGGTGGCGAACGGACTTGGACTGAGTTCACATTTAACATGAGGGCATGAGTTGTCACCTTCGGAACTGTGAGGTCAATTCCTTTCGTGTTAAATTTACATGGTTTCACCGCTTTAATATAGTCATTGCTTGATTACCAGTTTCTTTCCCGTGTGCTTTCTCAACCTTCCAGGGTCACTGATTAGAAATCCTGGTGCCAGAAGTACAGAGCCAAGAGGACGAAGGGCACTGGCTTTGTAACGAGCACAGGCGAGGAAAACGCGATGGAGACGGGGAAGAGCGGGCGGAAACGACATCTGGCTCCACCGGCTGCTCTGGGACCCAGGCACTTAGCGTGCTCGGGAAGAAGCAGGCTAATCAACAGTTCTCACACTGCCGAGGAGAGAAAGGAAACAGGATTTTTTCACTGGTTAACAAAAAAAAAAGGCTTCAGGCCAAAGTACCAAAAAAA
>SJYF01000608.1:12490818-12507365 GCA_006410515.1 Procapra przewalskii | reverse complement strand
TTGCATGAAATGTTCCCTTGGTATCTCTAATCTTCTTGAAGAGATCTCTAGTCTTTCCCATTCTGTTGTTTTCCTCTGTGTCTTTGCACTGATCACTAAGGAAGGCTTTCTTATCTCTCCTTGCTATTCTTTGGAACTCTGTATTCAAATGGGTATATCTTGCCTTTTCTCCTTTGCCTTTTGCTTCTCTTCTTTTCTCAGTTACTTGTAAGGCCTCCTCAGACAACCATTTTGTCTTTTTGCATTTCTTTTTCTTGCAGTGCCTCCTGTACAATGTCATGAACCTCTGTCCGTAGTTCTTCAGGCACTGTCTTATCAGATCTAATCCCTTGAATCTATTTCTCACTCCTATTGTATAACCGTAAGGGATTTGATTTAGATCATACCTGAATGGTCTAGTGGTTTTCCCTACTTTCTTCAATTTAAGTCTGAATTTTGCAATAAGGAATTCATGATCTAAGCTACAGTCAGCTCCCAGTCTTGTTTTTGCTGACTGTACAGAGCTTCTCCATCTGCGGCTGCAAAGAATATAATCAATTTGATTTTGGTGTTGACTGTCTGGTGATGTCCATGTGTAGAGTCATCTCTTGTGTTGTTGGAAGAGGGTGTTTGCTTTGATCAGTGTGTTCTCTTGGTAACAGTTTAGAAGTCAAATAATAATGAAAGGCCAATCAAAACCTTAAGAGCAGTTTCCCGTTTCTTTACCTCCTCCTCCCCAGAGGAAACCACTTTCAACTGTTTCAGTCATTGCTGTGGCTCTTCTTTGCTCATATGTTGAAGTCAGCTATGACTGCAGTGAGATGGCTTAGGAACAGCCCTGGCCATCTGCCTTTTGGAGTCCTCAGGAGGAGAGGCTAAAGGCTCGGATTCAGTACCACTGGACCACCCGTGTTTTCAGTTCGGTCCTCCACCCTCTTCAGTCCTTGCAGCCTCCAAGTCCTATGCTCTCTGATTTCATCTTCCCCAGAGCATCGTCTCCTGCCTGGATGGAAGTGGAGAGGTCATCTGACCAAGGACAGTGGAAGTAACCAGGAGTTCTAGTTGTGACTTGTACACATTTTTGAGCAATCCTGGTTCTCATTACACTCACTATTACTACAACGCCCTCCAATTCTCAGATCTTTCTGGGAGGCAAACTGGTTAGCTGTTCTTTGGTACTCTCAATCTGCAAGCATTTTTGTTTGACCTCCCTTCTCTCTACTAAATCACTTATCATTCCTTTAAAAATATTTATTGTGGTAAAAAAAAATTAAGATCGTGCCATTTAAGCTATTTTAAAGGCACTTTTCAGTGGCAACAAATACTCACAGTATTGAACAAGCATCAACACTGTTCCCCAAACTTTTTCATTACTCTAGCCACTCATCATTCGCCCATCTGCCTTCCTCCTTCAAAGGCGATATTCTTGGACAATGCTGGATGGCCCTCTACTGTAATCATAGCCAAACTTTACGTTTGCACTTCTTTTTTTCCTAGTTGTGGGTGTGATTTTTAAGGAAAAGGTGCAAAAATGTTTTTATTCTGTCACTGTAAACCCTACATTTTCATCTCCTTATTCTGAAGATGGGACAACTCTTGCCTGGAAACAAAAAGCAATTTTGCTCTGGGTGCCCGTGCAAGTTGCCGAATTACCCAACGTGGCACTTTCTATCAACTGGACTAATCATTTCATCACTGGGGTCGTTATGAGTTCCGAACATTTTGTGGGGGAACACACACAAAACACTGGGTATAACAAAGAGATTGAGAATGGTGTTTATGTGGAAATTACTAGGACAGTAACTGTTGATCAGCTGATGCTCGGGGAAGCAGATCTGCCCAAATCCCTGTGGTGACAGAAATAGGAAGCTGAATAACAGAATGAGATCTCTGGGACATCCTGAACGCATACTCATGGAGGGGCTTGCTGAGCAATGCAGACAGCTGGACGTATCTCCTCCTAGAGCTGGAAGACTTTATTTTAGGGCCTGTTTAATACACAATTTTCAATATTTTGCTGAGCATGCATCCCAAACTAGATGTAGATTATACCTAAAATATCTAGTGATGTAATAGCAAAAATGAAAGAATAACGTTTTCTGTACTTGGATGTGGCTTTTTAGTCATGAATTCTCACCCTCTGTATCCCATGTGCCTCTGTGGCCACCATTTTAGCATGTGACACATTATTTTATGAGGCAGATACCATCTGCTTCAGTGATGAACTGGAATAAAAGGGCCTTAACAGGATAGTGTAACTTAAACGGCATGGTAAGATTTGAACCTTCGGTTGATTTGAAGGTCGCCAGAGGGAAGGAGGAGGAAAAGAGGAGGAAGAATCAGGCAAACAGCATCAAAGAAATGAGCAGCTCTGTTCTCAGGTAGCTATCCTTGTCACCCCTACTCTAGAGATGAAAGAGCCACAGCTCAGAAAAGTTAAGTAACGTCGCCAGTGCCACTCAGCTGTAAGTGACAGAGCCACAGTCTGAGCCCAAACCCAGCGCCCTCAACAACTTGGCCATGTGGCCGGTGAAAGCTCCCCGGTAACTCAAACCCGGAGTGTAGCTGTGTGAATAAAGCAGTCGGAGTGAGCACCAGATTCCACAGTGCACGGGCCACGGCGAGGGCGGGGCATCTCTTCTCATTCGGAAGGCAATTTAATCTCTTCCTTTAGAGAAGACACATCTGTTACTCTTGACGAACTAGTCATCAATATGGAAAACACTGGATGAGACACAGCAAATTATGTCCATGGAAATGCAGCTGAAAAATTTGTTCTTACTTTCACACAATCCTGATGTACAGTCACAAAAGCCTATTGATCTCCAACAAGATTCTTTTAATGGAAAACTTATTTTCCACATTAACAATTTGTTCAAGAACCTAGAAATAAATAAAAGGGCCCCTGAGCAAGGCTTGAGAAGGAAAGCCAGAGTAAATGTACCCTGTGCCGTCTTTACTAGAAAGGCTTTTGCCCGTCCCTTGTCTAATGATTCTTTTAGGTGCAAATCTAACATGCTAGTTTTTTTTGCCCCCTTGTAGGCCAAGCCACATCAAAAGCAATAAACAGGAAAGGGTGAGACGTTGCCAAAGGAAGGAAGTGTAAGAACACCGGAACACCAAGGAATGCCAGTAATGAACTTCTAAGAAATTACTCGAGAAAGACAGCAGCTGAGGTCAGAGGCTATCAAACCACAGCCTGAAAGCCAAGTCCAACCACTGCTGACACAAGGACAAAGTCCTACTGGAGGCCAGTTATGGGCGTCTCGCTAATGATTCGCCAAGACTGCCTGCGCAGAGCAGGGGCAGCTGAGCGGCAACAGAGAGGACCCGGCCTACAAAACCTAACATGTTTCCTACCTGGCCCTTTACAAAAATAGTCTGTCCACCCTGTGGTGGAGGTCATTAAAAGCAGGAATAAATAGCTTTCCATATTTCACTAGGCACAGTGAAAAACGGTCAGCTTATCTGCAGTGTACCTCAGTACACACTGCTTAATAACACACTGACGGATGCGATGCATCATAGACCACTTTCTAAGTGGCACCCACTCCAGTGCTCTTGCCTGGAAAATCCCATGGACGGAGGAGCCTGGCGGGCTACAGTCCATGGGGTTGCAGAGTCGGACACAACTGAGCGACTTCACTTTCACTTTCCCCCCAAAAATGATTATTTTTTAACCAACACAGATCAAACATTTCAGGTAACCAGAAATCTGACTATAAAGAATACTCAAATAATGACATTTCTAAAAGAAAATCTAATATTAAAAAAAAAACTATTTAGAAGCTGAAATCTTAGAATTATTCGCTGGCACAAGCAGATGAGCAAAATGGAATCATTTCAGATGTACTTGCTGAAGTGTTTTTTCCCCCTAAGATCAAAGTTTGTGTTCCAGTTTCCTTCAGGTGATCCAGTTTCTGGGCTCCAGAAGCCTTGTGTTCCCTAACTGAGCACACTGGAAACATTTATATTAGACAAGTGAATTGGCATTTTTTTGAAGAACTACTGATGTAATTTAAACTACGCCTTGATCTGCCCCCAAAGCATGCTAGAGAACCTGATTTCCATAAAACTTTCTAACCCAATTTGAACAGTATAATGTGGACAGTGGGGAATAAATGGGTTTGATCAATTATGAATTTATATGATATGTTAGTAAGCTATTCAGGCTAAGTCTTACAATTCAGTATTTTGAACACTAATGCCAAGCTCCATAATTTTAAAATGGTGCATTTCAGAAAAAACTCACCAGGGCATATTTGCATATTTGGAAATCTAATTAACCCAAGCATATCTTAAAGCTTTCAAGAGAGAACATACAATAACATTTTTGTCAGCTGAATGTTTGCTTGAGGCTATGTAAGGATTTTATCATCTGCTCTAAGGTAACCCTTCAGCTCCCAATTTTTACATGGGAATTACCTGTGGCCAGACAGAAGCTTTCCCCCTCTCTGGGCCTGTGACTCTGGGGCTCAGCGTGAACAAGAGAACACTGGCCACCTCAAGAACACCCTCAAGCGTCTCTGATGACTCTCCCACACAATCCAAATCCGAAACTGTTTCCTCCCCGACCTCAGATAGTGTAACACTGAGCTATGCTGTTGCAGAAACTCTTGAATTAGGTGCAAAAACAAACAAACAAAACTACACTGCAGAAATCGCTGTCTTTTGTGGGGGAAATATTTCGAAAGGAGAGAGAAGCCCAGCGAGGGGTGCGGCTGAGCTGCCCCCCAGCCGCTGCCTCCCCTGTCCTTACCAAACCTCTTTCAGCGAGGCTCTCCTCTTCCTCCAGGCCACCAAAGGCGAGAGAGCAAAAAGGAAGCTCAGTTCTTTGGACCTACGGTCTCCTTGCTAAAGTCAGCACATTGCTGAAGGCATCATTCTCTCTGCAAGTCTGGTTGCAGAGGTTGATCCATGACCAAAGCCCTGCTGCTGCTGCTGCTGCTGCTGCTAAGTCACTTCAGTCGTGTCCGACTCTGTGCGACTCCATAGATGGCAGCCCACCAGGCTCCCCCGTCCCTGGGCTTCTCCAGGCAAGAACACTGGAGTGGGTTGCCATTTCCTTCTCCAATGCATGAAAGTGAAAAGTGAAAGGGAAGTCATTCAGTCGTGTCCGACTCTTAGCGACCCCATGGCCTGCGGCCCACCAGGCTCTTCTGTCCATGGGATTCTCGCCCTACTACCTGAGATTTCCCTTTGCATTTCTGGCCATTTACCTTGTCCGAGTGAAAAAAGGACCTGCTGTCCTTGCGACGGCATCTCCCTAAGAATTGCTGCAAGTGCGGAAGCTCAGGCTGAGAAACGCTATTTGCGCTCTCGTGGCCCTCTCCTGTTCCTCAAAGCTCCTGCAGATCCTCCCCTGCTAGACAAGCTGAGAGAAAAGGCAGTTCTGGAAAAAGAGGAAGTCCCTCCTATCCTCACTAAGTAGGGGGCTGGATTTATGAGGAACCTTGATGTGCCCAACAGAATCTCTGTCCACTGTTAGAGATTTCAGGAGATAATGTGAAAAAAAGGAAATTATGAACTTAATTTGCAACAAAATACAGTCAGTTCTGCAAAAAGGTTTGTTTCAAAATTGCAAATCTGTTCCAACAGAATTGATATATGAAGGAACAACTGGAACATGAAAATTTCCCATTTGCTTATGCCAAGTTCTTGGTGAGAGAGACTAGGTGAGCCCAGGGAAGTGTGCCCAGCTGAGCTGAACTGTGGAGAAATTCGAGAAACACGCTCAAGCAGCCCCGCACACTCCCCACCTCACTCCCTGCGCTGTGATTCGGTGGGGGCCATAGTCCTCCTCGGCTCCCATCGCAAGTTTCCCTCCACCACTTCACCCTCTGCCCTGACCGCCACAAGGGAACTTCAGGTCCCTTTCGAGGCCCCGTGCCACGTTTTTTGCGGAACCTGTGTAGTGTTGTAGTATTACTATGGACTCCTTAAATATTCAAGGTGTGTAAACCATGCTACCATTTTTAGGAAGTCCCTCTCCTTGAAAAATTGTGTGTCCCCTTGATGAAGTTTTTGAGTGTTTGGCCCACCCTCATTTTCCTTTAAAGCTGCAACTTTCTGTGCAGCTTGATGAATTTAGAGACATGTGTGTCACTTCTTAACAGAAAACTGACTGTAAATCAGATGTCATTGTCTTATTAAGTGTCACAGAAAGGGCAGAGGACAGAATCGATAACATTTCAGTTGACGAAAAGATACAAACGCTTTTATGTATCTTGCTACATACAGACAATCAGTTTCTGCGATAGTCTACAACAGTTGGTATTTTAGAGCACAATGGACTCCCTTCTCACAACAGCCGGTTCAGCGCAGACGGCATCTCCTCCAGCAAACTCGAGACGCTACCCTGCTCTGCAGCAGACGCGTCCGCCATGTCTCGTGTGTTCCCGAGCCACCCGCTCATACCTTTGGCACAGGCCCCATCACACCACACTGCAACTCTGTTTACTTATGATTCTCATCCCCTGGCCTCCGGGCTCCTGAGAGCAGTCCCTACGCCTGTATTTGGATTCTGAGCATGTCACGCGGTGTCTAGCACAGTGGAGATGCCCATCAAATGTTGGTGAAGGCAAGAAGAAAGGAGTGCTCGGTTATTTGTATCATTCAGAGCCTTGAGCAGTGCTTTACACAGAGCAGGCACTCAACAGACACTGTTAAATGAAAGGAAAGGAAACAGAAAAAAGAGCTGCACTTATTCAGAGACAGGAAAAACAGTGAGCAAACTCATCTCGTGAAATCGTCAAATAAAGCCTTCCTAGTAATAAGGTAAACTTATCTTTATAGAAGAACAGGGAAGGAAGATGACTACGATGGTTTATGTTCACGACAGAACTGTTGAATTCCTCAAGACGGTTGTCTGGCTCAGTTCTACCATCAAGCAGGTCATCTCTTAAGCCTTCCAACCACGTGGGTGTTCATTCCATTGGGAACATCTTCAAAGATTATATTCCACTGCTTGGTAACCTTAGACAATGCTTATTGATATTTGATAATCAAGAAACCCCTTCTAATGTAAAAGCAAGCCCCCCGTGCTACTTTCAACTAGCTTCTTTGCTCACTCCTCTGTAGGGAAAGAGCCCTGGCTGCATCATCCTCTATGATAGACCTCTACATACCATAAGACAGTTACTAAGTCATCTCTGAGCTTTCTATTTTCCTGGCTAAGCAACCAAACTCCTTTAATGTTTCCCCACATGGCTTATTTTACATCCCATTAAGCATTCCTGTTGTTTTGCTATAGACCTTTTCCAATTTTTACACTTCCTATTAAAAGGTAGAAATTCAAAGTCATCCAAAGAGTTTAACAAAAGCTTATACAACACCAAACATAATAAAGGACTACTTTCTAACTCCCTGAATCTGAGTGTCACAGGAGCTGTGTGGCACGCTTTGCTAAAAGACGAGTTCTCACCACCTCTCCATGCCTGCTGACCCTCCTGTACACCCTGAAACCTGGGGTGTGAGGGGGGCCTGGCACCCCACTCTCTCTCTGAGGACTGGGCACATGCTACACCCTCCTTCTGCCCTAGCTTGCAGAACCAGACTTTGGGGCGTGGAGCTGGTTCCAGGTGTGTCTCGTCTTAATTTTCAGTAGTTCTGGCCACGGAAGAGCTGCACACGCCTCTGGTGGAGCAGGGCTGGCCCCGCAGCCTTATTTCAGGGTGGGCACCGCTCTGCTGATTCACCTGGAGCTCACGGTCCTTCTCTTACTCTCTCTGTGCTTGGACACCTGCCTTTCTCTGCTGACAGGATTGTTTACTTCTCTTTCTTAGGAAACAACCTTGAATTTGTCCCATATTTTTGAAATGTGATTTATATAATTTATTAAGGTCATTTCAAATTCTAGTTCTAGCTTTCCAAGCGCTGCAAGCCCTGTTAGCTTAGTGTAATCTCCAAACTTAGTTGAAACGCCTTCTAGTCTGTCGCCCAGGAAATCATGAGAACGCAGAACGGAATCTATCACGGGCACCAGGACGGACTCTTTGACATCTTCGATTAACAGGCCCTCACAGCTTATAGTAAGGACTTCAGCGGGTAACCTCCTGACCAAAAGGCACGTTTACCTGATCATGATGACCTTGGGATCTACTTAGACAATTGCTTATTTATCGATAAAAGGTAGCCATTTATGGGGTGGAATCAAAGGTGATAGTGACTAGATCATGGCTCTGTCCCTTGCTTTCCTTTGGCCTGTAGGGGTTAACATTTCACCACAGAAGGAAAGTGTACCGCTTGGGGCGATGTGCAGCTTACAAAACAGAGCGATAAAATTATAAGCAAGGTTTTACTGTAATGATCTTTATTATCCTGGCTATTGTCACTGTGCAACCTAAAAATAAATCAATACCAAATTAATTACTATCAAAAATGTAAAATGTAAAAAGATTTTTAAGTCAATACAAGAAACTAAAGGTAGAAATTTGATCAATCTAGGTAATTGTGAGAGTGGTATTATCACAAGATCAAGTTGCTGAATGATTCAACTGTAACTAGAGAGAAGCAAAATCTAGTGAAAATAACGAAAATTAAATGCATTCAGCTAACATGATTGTTAGCTTCTAAACTTCAAACTAGATACCCTATTATACAGTTAAAGAGTAACAAAATTATGTCAGTAATTGTAAAGACTTTCTTCATTGGTAATTTTTAACTGGATAAGTAAATTTAATATTCCACTCAAAAATACTTGATCCTGGAGCAATTTCCATCAGACATCACTCCTGTCACTTATTGCAGCAACTGTCAAAAGACTGAAGACAATAAACAATAATGTCCTTAAAGAGCAGTGTTCAGTCAGTTAATCAGAAACGTTTATTGACTGAAAATTTGACTATTGTACAGAATCCCTTTCGTATTTCCTAATTTCTTGTAGGTTCAGGTTCAGTTATTTTAGATGACTAGGCTATTTTGTGCAGCTGTTTGTTAGATGTTTACAAAACTGTATGCACAAAAATTGGTCAAGGGAGAATTACAGAAAATTATCTCACTAGACTCAGATTTGTGGAATCTTTGATAAAGGGATATCTGCTGTTAACAGAAAAAGGAAACTATATCAAATAAGGAAAAAAAGTCTGAACTGTGATGTTCGGCGAAGAGTTAGTGAGCTGACCTTGGAAGAGCACTGTGCAAACATACAATTCTCCCCCATTGAGTTTTCTGCTGGCATGTACACTCTGTCTGCATATGATGTTGATGCATCATTTATTTATATCAAAAGCCTGCCCTAGACAATCGTCCTAAAAATGGAGTAAGATAACAGTCTTTGTTCTGGGAGTAAAAGAACTTGAGAAAGCTCCCATTCTTAAAATATGCCATTTTATAAAATCAATTCTCAGATATTCAGTGTCTAGTCACTGAGCTATGGATTGCCTATAAATGTGCTCAAGTACTTCTTCTCTTCCTTTTTTTCAGGTATTGGCTTTGACTGCTCATTAGCACATCCAGGACAAGCAGACGGGGTGACACAAATCTATCAATTTAGAAGCCTTGCTAAAAGCTTACAGAAATTCACTTCCCTACAGTAATCTTTTTTTTTCATTACAGTTATTGAAATATGCTGAATTAATAGGATTAAGTCCGAAAGTGAGAGTCACTCAGTCCTGTCCAACTCTGCCATCCCATGGGCTGTATCGTCCATGGAATTCTCCAGGTCAGAATACTGGAGGGGATAGCCTTTCCCTTCTCTGGGAGATCTTCCCAACCCAGGGATCAAACCCAGGTCTCCCGCATTACAGGCGGATTCTTTACCAGCTGAGCCACCAGGGAAGCCCAAGAATACTGGACTGGGTAGCCTCTCCCTTTTCCAGTGGGTCTTCCGGACCCAGGAATTGAACCGGGGACTCATGCATTGCAGACGGATTCTTTACCAACTGAGCAACCAGGGAGGGATTAAGTCTAACGTCAGGTAAACAGATCACATAAAGAAACAACATCCAACTTGCGCGCTCAGTGCTCAGTCATGCTGACTTGAAGACCCCATGGACTGCAGCCCTCCAGGCTCCTCTGTCCATGGGATTTCCCCAGCAAGAACACAGGAGTGGGCTGCCATTTCCTCCTCCAGGAGATCTTCATGACCTGCGTCTCTTGCATTTCCTGCATTGGCAGGTGAATTCTTTATCACCGAGCCACTTGCCAATGTCATACTATACAATTTCAATTCTAATATATTATCAACTTACAATGTATTCTTACTAAATACTATCTGATCTTTTCATTTTTTATATAGTATATAAGTGAACCCTTTTAAAATTAATATATTAAAAAAACTTTTTGGAACAATCTATTCCATTAAAAGGGCTTCCCAGGCGGCTCACTGGGTAAAGAATCTGCCTGCAACGCAGGAGACTCAGGAGGTGTGGGAAGGTCCCCTGGAGGAGGGCATGGCAGCCCACTCCAGTGTTCTTGCCTGGAGAACCACATGGACAGAGGAGTCTGGCGGGCTGCAGTCCACGGGGTCACAGAGAGTCAGACACGTCTGAGTGACTGAGCACGCATAATTTCACTAAAGAGAGAGTGAAAAAAGGTATCACTGCCAGAGATTTGTGTGCTTTTTACTACAGCATCTTTCATTTCAATGGCAACAGGACTAGTGGAATTTGAGTTATGAATTGAAATGGGTTGGATGAACTTACTTATTACTTAGGTAATACACAAAGCAAAAGGAAAGTGGAAGTGTAAGTTACTAAGTCGTGTAGAATAATGGGCACGTTATAAAGTGGTTGTATAATATCACAACAAATATAAATACTAGTTTACACCAACCCTTTGCTTTACAACACATGTAACAAATGTGAAACAGGCAATTCAACAAAGGTTAGAGCGGCTTGTATGTCTGAATGCTGCTGATGGTGATCTTTTTGCCCTAATTTCTATATCTTTCGAATATCTGACAGTGGATAGAGACTATGTTTACAGGCAAATAAAAAGGTATTAATACAGAAAAGTTTAAGAGCTAGATACAACTGCGAGAAAGCTGGAAGATTTCTGCCAGCATTCTCCAAGGGATCATAAATCTTCAGATATTATATATGATACAATCTGACTTCTCTCAGGGCTGACATACGGCCACTTGAAAGAATCATGACTTTATTTTAAAAGTCTATCTTTACTGGTTACAAGTATAAAGAACATTTTTAAGTGCTGAGGAAGAAGAAGAATGTAAGATTCTCTATCTGCAATTTTTCTTCTCATCGTTGAATTTCCCTTAAAACCATAATGAAGCTGATTTATATTAAAATGTTTGAAATACAGACAGAAAAAGATATCTGAATTGTGCATGCTTATTTGAAGGTAAAACATAGCATTCAGCCAACAAAGAGTCAATGGGTAAATAGCTGATTTTAGGCAGTACTAGATAATTAACAAAAATGAAGGGAAAAAGGCCTACCCTGTCCTTCTCAGTGGCAAATGTATAAACTCAAAGCCGAGGGGGGGGCTGACACTGGTGGGGGGCAGGCACGGTCTGCCCGGGGTTTCCTGTCCTGGGAGTCTGGCTTCCAGTACGACTCTTGAAGACTTCCCAGGAGGCCCTGAGGGCAAGAGTCCGCCTGCCGAGGCAGGAGCTGCAGGAGACGGGGGTTGGATCCCTGGGTCCAGGAGATCCCCCGGAGGAGGAAACGGCGACCCACTCCAGGATTCTTGCCTGGAAAATCCCACGGACAGGGGACAGTCTATGGCGTCTCAAAGGTTCAGACACAACTGAGGATGCACGCGCAGCACACGATTCCACACAGCAGTGGAGAGACAGCCGTGGAAGGTAAGGTGCGAGCAGAACGCACTTCACTTCAAAACGCTCTAAAGGCGTTTCTTCTCTTACTCTCTGGGACATTTCATGTTATGGCAAGCAACCGGAGTGGAAGAAAGATTAAGACAGTAAAAGAGATCGTGGAACAGGCTTCAGTATAAACAGACTACGTAATCTGAGGTCTGAAGCTATAACATCTAGAAGTAAAACACAATTGATTCTAGTCTTGCTGGGGGAGAATTATAAGTATTAGAACACACTGAAAAAAAGTGAGAGACAAATCCACATTCACCTGCCTTGCCTTCCCTCTTTCCAAGCTCGTTATCACTGGGGATTGACGGCAGAAAGGGGCTGCAAATTTCAAGGATGCTTGCTATTTAAGTACCAAATTAAAATTTAAAAAATGCTTATCCCTCACCACTATTACAGGACAAAGAATTTTTAGTTGGATGTAGGCAGTCTAAGTCTTTATGTATTATACTAGATTCTTCATTGGAGATAATTCTTTCCAAGCAGGTTCGCAAAGAATCATAATATATTGTTTAGTAAAAATGGAGTTTACTAAACTGCATATTCCAAATACATTTTTTAAATGACAAGCAACTGTGGTTACTCCTGAGTTATGGGTTATGACTTATTTTCTTTGTAGTTTTGTGCGTATTTTCCAAATGGTAAAGAATGTGCGTGCACACACAGTTTAATGAGTGCCTTATACAGCGAGGAGCTTTGCATCCACTACTCTGAATTTTCAAGGATGCTACACGGTGTGTGCTATCACCCCTGGCTTCCAGATTTTTTAACACCTGAAGCCCCGAGAAAGCGAGCACTGTTTAGATTCACACAGAGATAACTGTCAGAGATCAGACTTTTCCTTGTATTTTTTTTAAAGAAAATACACTATTGAACACAGAGGTCATGCTTTTTTAAAATAAAAAATACTGTTAGACAGAGATGAACTGCCTACTACTGTTTTGTGAGGGCATTCCGGAGCCTTCATATAACCTCGACAATCCGTTAGAGCCGCTGCCTGAGACAGCTCAGCTGAACTTCACTGTCACCCCAATGTGCTGACAAGCTCTTCACGGACACGCATGAGGGCATTTCACTGGGCAGGAGGTTCATACCTTTTATCAGATAACGATGAGATAAAGTAGTTGTTCCAGGAAGAAAGCAGCACATAGCTTGCTTTCACTACCCTTAAGGAATGTCCTTCGCAAGGCTGGATTCACGAAAGTCAGCACGGTGATGAGCGGTGGGGCTGGAGGGGCAGTGGGTAACACCAGCAGGCAGCTGGGGCTGGGCAGGCGCAGGCTGGGGGCCAGGCCTGGAGGTGGAGCAGGGAGGCCGTGCCTCTCTACCTCAGCATGACCACAGGCACCAGCAGGGATGGCCACAGATGGCATCACCGACTCCACGGACGTGAGTCTGGGTGGACTCCGGGAGCTGGCGACAGACAGGAGGCCTGGCGTGCTGCGGTCCACGGGTCGCAGAGAATTGGACTGAGCGGCTGAACTCAACTGAACCCCCAGGGCTTCTGATTCTGCAGGGCTGTGGTGGGTGCAACAACCTGCGTTTCTGACAAGGGTTCAGTTAATGTCAGATAAGGAGCTACATACAAGGCTTGAGGCATAAGCTCTGGGGCCCAGCGGGGTTTAAATCCTTTGTCTACTAGTTACTGCTGTGCGATCGTTAACAAGTTACCTAACCTCTCTGTCCCTTGGTTTTCTAATCTGTAAAGTGGAGATGATTATACTTAATGAAATTTAATAGGATAGTGCCTGTTCCTTGTATCTCATACATCTAAAATTAATGCTCTAAAATTGTTTATTCATACATCTAAAATTAAGTGTTTATTCCCATGCATGATACATTAAGATATATAATAAAAATTATACACAACACATACACGTACATACCTGGATTAGAGAAAATGATGTAATATTGAACCAACTCCCATGGGCAATATGTTAAATCAAAGCCAACGGATTATGATTTAGTTTTTGTCTTTCAAATAAACAAACCCTTTTCAAGTTGTTGAGTCAAGCTAATCATATCGCTGCTATTTCCTTAAATTTGCAGCATGTCGCTCACAGCAGGCCCACCAAGGCTAAGGGAATCCATGGTAACTACACAAAGTAAACATCCACCTACCCATCAGTGCCAGCAATTATTTGGCATTGGCTATGTTAGTTAAACTGTGTAATGGGGTGTGAGAAATCAGCTTCTGCTTCCTCAACCCTTTGAAAAGACGGTTTTCCAGCCCAGCGTGCCTTGCTGAGGCTCGAGTCTGACAGCTGTGACTCCAGGCAGAGGTTCCCTCACTAGCCTCTTCTGGAAACGAGGCAGCAAGCACTGTCGTCCCCTCTGAAAGAGGAAGACTCTATTACGGGGGCTTGATTATTGATAATGACCATTTCTATTTTGGGGCTAATAGCTAACTAAGGACTTTGATTGTTCATTTTAACAAGAATTCATCATGAACCCTGAACTATCCCTCGGAGAACATTAATTTTAGATGTATGAGATACAAGGAACACACTGAAAGGCTTATTTTCATGCCTTTAGGTCTCAAGGAATATATCCTGTTTACTTACACTGGAGATGTACAAAGAAAAGGAAAAGAGATTTAAAAAGGAAGAAATCAATTTTAATAGGAACAGTTTTAAATGTTAATGCATCTTCATGCTCTCACAAATCCTTAACCTTAATTGTAAAGGTGTAAGAGACCTGAAACTACACAGAAGTTTTACCTAATGAAACATTTTCAAGTCTATAGATACTTACTATGTCTCCTTAGTAAAATACACTGTATTAAATTCTGAAAGAGATACAAAAGCGAGTAAGTACTTGACTATTATCAGGGAACTGAGCATTTGAAGAAGAGATGATACATGATAGTGAGGGGGAAAGGGAAGGCATCTGGGGCGTGGGCAAGATCAGAGTCGGGACCGAGGCCTCGAATGAGAGAAGCCGGCCGGCTTGCAGAGCTCCTGCCGGAGGGAAGCAGGACGTGAGGTGAAAGAGGAGACCCAGGGCTGAAAAGGAGTGATTTGGATCTGACTGGCCCATCTGCAGCGAAAGGTCGTCTTAGCCAAATCCTGACTTCATCACGGCATTTTGTTCTTTCTGCCTCTGCACCCCTGAGCAGGTCACAGACGCACCTGGGGAGACGCTGACCAGGAGCCACGGGTTGGGTCCTCTCTGTCTCTGCAGGGAGAGAGGCCTGACAAGTGGAGGAGCCCCTTGCGACAAGCAGGCAGAAGGAGGAGCGGCGGAGAGCTGCTGAGTCGGGGCAGGGGAAGCCGGAGTCAAGGACTGACTAAGGTCTTTCTCAACTGCTCCTCTGGACTCTACGTGTCCCGCTGGTCTGCTGAACACTACTAGCCCTGCTCCAGCCCGAAGAAAGCATGTGCCCTTCAGAGAGATCTGGATTGGCCGTGGCAGCGTCTGCATTCGAGCGTAATACGATCCGGCACCAGGGCAGGGACGTTAGACAGGAGACAAGATCCTGCTCCCTGATACCCCTGCCAGCGTGGCAGAGGGAGGAAGACCAATGAACACACGGGGTAAGGAAGAGCGAACGTCTCTTCTCTGGCCACACCCAGATGACTTCTTCGCTCTACCAGGTTGGTGGACCTCTCGCTCTCCGTTCCTTCACTGAAACCAAGAACCCAAGGCCTCCCTGTAGATAAAGCTGCGCTTGCCCGTAACTTTACGGCAGAAATGCACAGAGGCTGCACCGAGGCCGAGCCTGAAAACGTTACACCTGAGCTCTTGGTCATCGTGCAGCATTTCTAAAGTAATTCCAGAGCGACGCAGAGTGGAGTTCTGACTATAGTGACAGCTTAACGAGGAGTCATGGAGTCCTCTTCAGGTGAGGGGAAAAAGGCAAAAATGAACCCTGAGCACTAGGGAGTGTATTTTGATTACATTCAAAAACACGTATTCTTAAAGTCATCCCTCTGAGTTAAAGTCAAAGAGGTTCTCATCTTTAACTGGTTTGGAGATGATGCATAGATGAAATTTTCTTTCATGCAAAAACACAAAGGCTTAAAACGATACCTGCACAGTGAGTACATCAGGGCACACTTTACAGAATTCGAGTATGGGGCCATCAATATTGACCTTTTTTATACAAAAAATTTTTATATTAGGATGTCAAGGAAATGTACAGGCTCACACAAAGACTAAGTCCTTCAACATCCAGTAACAGGACGATGGAGTGGCTGCTCTGCGTATAATCCTTTCATTCAAAGCACTGATGAGCAAAATATACGGCAATGAACTGGCCACGAACACAACACTTCTATTTAAAAATGAAACTTTTCTCTGTTGAGAACCAGAGGAAAAATGCCTCCATAGTCTCAGGGTGGTACACTGGCTACATTTCATTTATGCAGATTTTAGGTTAATAGATAGGACTCACCGACAAGGGTTCTATAAACCATTTCAGGGAGCATACATCCTGATTATAATGTCACGTTAAGAAATGGACTGCAATCTGTCTTCGTGTCATACTTAATAGATTTCTAGTAAATAGCCCACAAGCGCGCCTTCTAACAGGTGATGAATTACATTACTGCCCTGTTGTACTTTCCTAATGAAGGGTCTGGCAGGATTTCCATTATAATCAAGACTCTTCGCAGGGAGGGAACAGAAGCAGGGGTTTGCAAGCTCCCACAGGGCTCCGTCAGGCTCCGCTACCAGCTGGGGTCTTGGGGGACACACCTCTGAGGCCTGACTCAGAACTAAGTGTGGGGGGATGCCGGCTGTGTAATTATTAGCCACGGCCATTTTCACCAGCCGTCCCCTT
>SJYF01000608.1:12473842-12490289 GCA_006410515.1 Procapra przewalskii | reverse complement strand
AGACGCTGCGGGAGCTCAGGAGAAAGGGGAGCGCAGTGAGGAAGAGGTGACCAGAAAGCTGAGGGCCTGCAGGGAGGCCAGCTCTGCCCTCACACAGGCAGAGCGCGTCACCTCACAAGCAAGGACAACCCTGGGGTTTGTACAGGTGACACTTTTCCTTCTCGGTTCCCCCCTGATGAGCTGGTTGTCAAACTGGACAAGTCACCGGGGAAAATAATACTATTAACTCCCCAGAGCTATTATGAAGGCGCACTGAGATATGTAAAACGTTTTCAAGGAGTCACAGTCACATTTCCATCTCCTATTATGAAATTTCAAGCTATTTAATTTTGTAAGTTTGTAGCATAAGGTACACTTACTTCTTATTTTTACAGAATTCAGCGATAGTATGTTGACTATTAACAAGTGAGCATACATTGTTGCAGTAACAATATTAACAGCAGTCCACTCCCCCACCCTATGAGGTCTCCAGAGGTACTCAGGGTGCCTTTAATTCCAGGGTAGAGGGAAGCAGCCACACGGCTTCAGTCCCCAGGTGCCCGTGAGCTCCCGGCAGCCACTCGCTGTAAAACACTGCATTCTTCGCTAATGACCAATTCCTTTGCCCAAACCCAGGCAAAACTGTCCTACTTGCAGCAAAACAGCCTAAAACTGTTGAGTTAAAGTTAAATGAAAATTTTAAACGGCTGACACACCATCTATCAGATCAAGCCAGTCCATCCTAAAGGAAATCAACCCTGAATATTCACTGGAAGGACTGATACTGATGAAGCTCCAGTACTTTGGTTACCGGATGTTGGAAAAGACTGAAGACAGGAGGAGAAGGGGACGGCAGAGGATGAGATGGCTGGACGGCATCACCGACTCAGTGGGCATGAGTCTGAGTCAAATCCAGGAGTTGGTGATGGACAGGGAGGCCTGGTATACTGCAACCCATGGGGTCGCAAAGACTCAGACACGACTGGGCCACTGAATAACAACACACCATCTAATTTCTTGCTTGCTTGGCAGTGTAACTCTGTGATCGTAGAGAGGGAAATAATTTATTATGCTTTTAAGGTAGATAAAAGATACATAAATATTGAAAGATATTATTCAGAAAATTAGCATTCATTTCAGCACACTATAAGGATTTTGTGCATAGAATCTCAATATTTTGTTCTTGGACAAAAAGAAGGAAGTATTTTCGCTGCTAAAGTTGTATGCACTTTTCTAGAGTAAAAAGTTTATACCAACCTTTTGTAGAAAATCAGAATGAATTAGCACAGTGTATATGATAACCTACTATGTCATCGTGCCAGAAGTTTGACCAGTTCCTTTTCATGGAAGTTTGAAAACGTCAAGTTCATTTTTAAACCCATGGCTAGTTTCATCTACTTTAAACCAAAAGTGACAAAATAGGAATTGACTGGGGGGGAAATTCTGCAATCCACTGTTCTTAATATTTGATAATCCATGTGAAGCAGGTTTACCGCAAACTGCTATGACAGAACAAAGATGACAGATAAACTCCTGTGACCAAATTAACTGGAAATAGATGCCTCAGTCTTGTGATCCTCTTTCAGTTTTTGAAAGAATTACATGCACCTTCAGAGCATGCCGCGTCTAAGGATGATTAGGCCTTGCACCGCTGGCACTGGGCTGATGTGGCATGTTGCCAGGGGTCTCCAGAGAGAGCTAGAAAGTTCAGTGGAGGCTGTGCAGCTATTCCAGGATCACCTCGGAGGACATTCTGGCTTTTCTGTTGAAAGCTTGTCAGAGTTTGATATCTATTCTCTCTGTGCCTGTGATGTGTGTTTCCAGACTGCCCTGAGCGGACCTTTTTAAACTGGCCTCTTGTTTTCACTCACTCTGCCTGCTGCTAAGAGACATAATGAAGTAACCAGGCATTTTTAATGTGGCCATCTATATCCACATTATCTTTTCCCACCTTTATTATGATTTATACATACTAATGATCACAAGGATCTGGTAGTAAACTATGGCAGCTTATACCAAACTCAGTATTTCCCATTTGTCTGAAAACAATGACACGACACAGGAGGTGAATGGCCAATCATCTGTGCGCGAGCAGCGAGCCAAGATGCAGCTGAATATCAAAGAACACCGCCAAGAAAGTTATTATGTGATTAAATGTCATGCAAACGGCGATCATGAACGCATCATAATTTCTGGATTTGCTTCCAAATAATTCCGTGTGTGGGAAGACAGTGGAAGGTGAGCTATGTATAGCCAACAAGGCTGGCTGTCCACTGATAACTTGAAATTGAGGAATATGCATTTAGGGTGTCATTATTGTTTTTTGTAGAGACTTTTGTTAACGTTTGAAATTTTCCATGATAAGAACATTTCAGAAAGACAAAACCTGGCAACTTTAGAAGGTTATGAAATTATCTAATGTGCTTGAACTAAATTTACAAAATAGAAATATAATCTACTGAATCACCTGTTTTGAATCTACTTTACACAGTAACCATAATAAATTTATGAGATAAAATTTATCTGTACTTGGAGTATATATTTCAATGTCTAATATAGACATATGTTTTTATACTGGTAAATCTACTTTGCCCCTTGAAACCAACCATGACTAAGATAACGCACAGAAACCTGAAATAATTATTTTAATAGAGAAGTTTTTGCTGGCATGTTTAACTTCTAATTACAAAAGGTGTCAGTACTCTCAAATTAACCTTTTCTAGGGCTAAGAAAAATTATAAGATTAAACACCAAAGCAGTTTATTCAAATGTCAGAACAACATAACACAAGCCTAATACTGATTTAGATATATTTATCATTTTACTTGCAAAGTGAATAAGGTTGTAAGAAGTATCCTTATTTTAAAAAGCTATCACAATATAATATTGAAGTTTGAGTTCTTTTAATATAAATAATATATATATATTATATACAAATAATATATATTATTATACTAAAAGAATCCAAACTTCAGTATTCTATTGTGATAGCTTTTTTTAATGTAACAGGAATACATGCTGAAATCAAGTAAACTGTTTTAAACAGACTTAAATCACTTAGAATATTTTCTTAAATTATATTCTATTGGAATAATTTTGACAACTTGATAATTATTTTCATTAAAAAATAAAGCATATTACACATTAACACAATAAATGTTCTCGTTAACAGAGTGACAATATTTAAAATTGGCAGCCCTATTTATAATGACAATTTTGAAAACCATCAGTCACTCAAAATTTAACAACATATTCCAATAGTCACATTTGAGGGCAGAAATATCCAACAAATAATACTATGTTAACCTTACTGCCGGAGAAGGCAACAGCACCCCACTCCAGTACTCTTGCCTGGCAAATCCCATAGATGGAGGAGTCTGGTGGGCTGCCGTCCATGGGGTAGTGAGGAGTTGGACACTACTGAGTGACTTCCCTTTCACTTTTCACTTTCATGCACTGGAGAAGGAAATGGCACCCCACTCCAGTGTTCTTGCCTAGAGAGTCCCAGGGGCGGCGGGGCCTGGTGGGCTGCCGTCTATGGGATCACACAGAGTCGGCCACAACTGCAGCGACTTAGCAGCAGCACGCTTATATATGTTTGAACAATACTTTTTCTAATATAAAAGCTACTAAATTTTTCAAATGTTTACACAAATTTATCAACATTTTAGATTGAAAATGACTAATAAACGTAAGCCAAAAATGTCATAACTGAAACATTTTTAGGCACACTTTTAGCAACAGCATTTATAAAAGGAAGGCTGGATATGATTTGCTCCTTTAAAAAGAGAGAGATGGAAAAATGTAAAAGTCAGATTTAAACTACATTACAGCTTATATGTTTTATATATTTTGTTTGCATGATACTTGGCTATTTGAAAAAAATAGTGCCATTAGGAGAAAGATATTTTCTAAGCGATAAATAAAAGCCAAAATCATACAGTGCAGAATTCCAGCTTTTCGAATCTGCTACTGCTTAATTGTTTTTTAACAAACACTCATCTTTTCTAAAAAAAAAACAATATCAGATTCACAATGGTTAGACAGGTAAGTTAAATATTTTTTTCCAGGTGCTAAAATCCATCCTGAAAAAAGATTTTCATTTTAAAACAAAAACAACAGTTAATTACATTATGATTCTATCATAAGCCAGGGGCTTTGTGTAAGTCCTTTGATGCCCTTCCTCCTGAATTCCTCACTTTCTCTTTTTCAGGTGAGAGAAAGGCTCGTGTAAATCTAGGGGCCAAGACGGACAGCTAACAAGAAAGGGGCAGCGACTGGGCCTGACGTTCGACCGTGCTCTTTGCGTACCGTGTGTCCAGAAAATAAAGCGCGCCTACAGTGGGCATCCCGTTATTAAGTAATGTCTACAAATGCAAAACCAAGAAATCCAGCATAACGCTGTTGGACAGATGCTCCGCAGCGATGGCTGGGTTCAGGGAGACTGCGGAACACATCGGCGCATGCTCAGGAACGACCAGGGAGCTCCGGGTCAGGCCAACGACGACCAGATCTACGCCTATTTTCATGATAAGGACGACGTTCTGACAGTGCTAATTCATCACGGATGGATTGGGTGAAGTTGAATTGATGCTCATAGCTAAGAGAAATATGTTCTAAATGAATTAAATCGTTTTGTATGAATATTAGCTACAAGGGAACTCTGTCAGACTTATTTTTCTGTACATATATGTTGGAAAATAAAAATTAACTAACAAATTTAAGTCACCAAAATAAACGCAAATATCATCTGCTTATTTTAGTGCACAGCAGCAATTCTGTTTCTTTTTTATTCTATAAGAAAAATAACTTTAAAAGTAAAGATCAAACTACAAAAAGTGCAAATGTCCTCTTCCTGATATATGAGATATATATATATATACACACACGTATTTAGCTACAATATTCTGAATTCTATGACTGGAATTTTATGATTAGTCTGAAACCAAGTAATTCTATATCTAGGAGTCTAGCAAGATATCACCTTTCAACCCATTACCACTTTTTTCCACTGCAGAAACAGATTAATCTGAGAACTTACTGGTCAAACAGTTCTTCCACTTTTGCGATTAAAAAAAAAAAGTTCAATCACTTTCTTCTGAAGATGTCATACAGGGTGCTAATGCTTTCATAAGCACAATCAACACCTTTAGGGCACTGAAAAATTGATATGAGCTGAAGATACAGGCTGCTACACACAGTCCTTTCCTAAGTAGTTTAAAGATATTCTAGCAGAGAACTAAAGAAATGACTTGATAAAAACAAAGCAATGCATTTAAAGAGCATTTCCTATATATGATCATTTCCTATATACAAATAACCAGTGCTATTGACATTAGACCAAATTTTTTATTTTTTAAATGTAAAAATTTGGCTTCAAGGGATTAAAAGAACAAAATTTCTCATCTAGATATGGCACTATATTTGAATTTTTGATCCATTAATTAAATTGAAAAATAGCCTGATGATCTGATCTTTTATTTAACATAATGTAGTTAATTGCCCACTTGGAATTTAAGTCTAAGCTAAATCTTAGACAGCAATGAAGCTGGAAAAAGAGAAATTTTGTGCAAAGGAGTTAACTCTTGATTATACCTGATAATAAAGAGGATAATCCTAAATGGCTATCGAACCTCATACGATGACCATGCTCCCGTGGACGTGTTGTCATCTGAACATATAAATAACAATGTATTTGCTATACTTGCAGTCTGCAGGAATATTTCTAGATAAACAGTAAGGTCATACAGTGATTCTTTGAATTAATTTCCCCACCAGGTTCTTCCTGTTAACACTATCCAGGGATCTCTCCTCAAGAAGGACCAGCACATCACTCCCAATAAAGCTTTGAAGCTCCTGTCTGTTGGTTTCCTAGTCTCTCTGCGGGAGAGGAGTGTGGATCTGAAGATGGACTCCAGGATGGTAACTGAGCAGTGTGTTCCCGAAAGAAACTTAAAGAGCGGCACAGGGCTCGCGGGCACCACTGTGGGGGCAGCTCCCCGCTGCCCTCCTCCCGTGGCTCTGCACCCAGTGCGCGCGACAGGCAGGAAGGCGTGCAGGGCTACAGTCGGGCGGGCCTTTTGTTTCAAGCAAGTTACTAAGTCTAAAATTGGTTTGGGGGCAGGAACCCATTGGTCCTCTGCCAGGACGAAAGGAGCAGTATGCCATTGTTTTTCGTTAGAGTTCTGGGTTAGGTTTGGGGCCAAAAACAGTCATCATCGTTCACTGGCTTGATGACCAGGTGAGTAACAGACAGGGTGCACTGCGGTCAGGCTCTGTCAGTCTCAGTTTCAGCTCTTATCACTTAATACCCGCATAACACTGGGGGAGCTATTTAATTTCTCTTAGTTTTTCTCATCTGTAATAATAACTCCCTAGTAGGACTGCTGTGAGAATTAAATTAATAAATGTGCCAACCCTTAAAATAGGCCTCACACATAAGTGGTCAATAAACATTTTGCAATATAAGAAATATGAATAACGCTAAGTCTTGCTGACAAGCAGCTAAACAAGGGGGGATGCAGACAAACATGAAAACGAGGTCCCTGCAGGGCAGCTGCTGGGCCTGCATCTTCTGGGGCCTGCTGGGGTCAGTCTGCGCCAGACTCCTGAGGCGAGGTGCCACCTTAATAACCGCCTAATTTTATCTCTGTAACAAACATCAACTAAGGAAGCCAGGATCAAATCTGAGGGTAAGTGGCTAAAATCTTGTTTACATTTGAAGAAGCCCAATTTTGTACTTCAAACTTGACTTATTAATGAGAGATTTTAAAAGTGGTAATATTAACAGGCACGTGAAAGGAAGACTTCCTGAAGATGAATGGAAATGTACATGACTGTAGCTAACTAGAGGCCAAAGCACAAAGAACATCAGCCTTTGTTCTTGGCTCCTTTATGCCCATCTTCAATCCTGGGGGCTCCTTTTCTAAAGTCTCTGTCTGTTTTCTCTAACGTAACTACACAGCTTCTGCAAGCAGAGACTACAAGAGGCTGAGTTTAAGGAGCAAGGCTGAGGCGGCATGGTTTGTAGTCCTGGAGGCCCAGGGAGCCGTGTGGAGAGCAAATACTGACATACGGACCATGCTTTTAAACCCACTCTTTTTTTTTTAAATTTGAAAGAGGATAATGGTCTCTGGAGCAGTGATACTTTAATCACAAAACCCATCAACGACACACTGAATAACGTTGGCAGAAAGCTGTAGACCTGGCTGGTGGTGAGCGACAAAGCCTCCCACCCAGCGCCCTAACGAAACTGCTGCAGAGTCAGATTTCAGTAGCTCTGACGCAGGGACGGTGATGGGCACTTGCCCGTTTCCCCACTCCCTGCAAACCTGCTCCAAATGTTTGAAGGCAGTACCAGAACTGGACGCGCTCGTCTCAGTCTGACCTTGAGACTCATCTGTTCCCCAGCTCCCACAGAGACTGGCTGCGCAGGTCTGCTGGGGCCCGGTGCTGGGCTCTTGGAAAGCCCTTCCCAGTGCCCTGAGGCACAGTCTGAGCTCTGTGCCGGGGCCCTGGTCCGACGCAGTCCTGCTGGGCATGCTATTACAGAACTGGGTGCGGCTTCTGCGCTTCAGAGCAGAGGCCACGTGCCCCTGCCATTACCAGAATGTGGCGCTTGCTCCTTCCCCGCATGAGCCAAGCGCTGAGGGAACACAACCATAACCCGTTACATTCCAACCAGCGACGCCGCCAAATAACAGGTAAGACTAAAACTAAAACAGAGAAAGGAAACTCCAGCATGACCGATGGGCCGTGTAGCCTTCATCCACTTCCCCAGACGGGACCCGAAGGCTGCTCTTTCAGATCCAAGTCTCTCTTTCCGGTTCATCTCTGTCAGTCTGGTGTTTAGATCCTGCCTGTGCTGGGAGAAAGCCTGTCCTTGCATGGTTTATCTGCTGTTTTACAATATCCTGTCATCGGCTTGGAAAATGAGGCATCAACGTAATTTATTTTCAGGGGCACCTTATATAAAACACACTTTAACATACCTAAGCAAATCATTCCATGGCTTAGGGGAGGGACATTTCATCACAGTACTTAATGAAATGAAAACTAAATTAGAACTTCTATCCAATGAAGTGAAAGAAGTAATGAAACATGGCTTTACCTGTTTACATCTAAAAAATACCGCAGTAAAAGTTATATATACACGGACAACGACTTTTGAAAATATAAAACTGGGACAGGTATATATATACGTGGACAATGACTTTTGAAAATATAAAATTGGGATAGCTATATAACCATGTAGGCAGTATGTGAAGTGAAGTGAAGTCGCTCAGTCCGACTCTTTGGGACCCCGTGGACTGCAGCCTCTCAGGCTCCTCCATCCATGGGATTTTCCACACAAGAGTCCTGGAGTGGGGTGCCATTGCCTTCTCCAAATAAGACCTAGAAGGAAGTAAGTACAAACCCTCTCTCTTTGTGTAGTTTAATGATCAATAGATCTAGTCCGACTTGGAAGAAATTAATTTTCTATTATGGAAATATATCAAGCTAATATATCTCGCACTAATATCATGCACTAACATGAAAAGTCTAGTATTAAATACAGAGCACAGTGAAATCTTCTCTTCTTGTACATCAGACAAGAATACTTTGTCTCCTTGAAACTGGAACTAGAATCCAAAAACTGTTGACCTTGAGAAAGATGTATAAACAAAGCTATGACTCTTTCCATTTTCATCATTTTTTAAATGATAAAAATCTTGCCATCATGAAGATTTTGCAACAGGAAGAATTGTTCAGGTCAGTTCTAGGAGTGTTTGGGGGACAAATTTTTGAAACTTTCTTATCATGGAAAGTTTTCAACACATACAAAAGTAAGAACAAAACAGAAAACAGCATCATGACCTTCCACGTATCCATCGCTTAGCTTCAACAGTTAACCCGCAGGCAAAACTGGGCTCCTGTGTACCCCTGCCTACTTCCCGCACCCTGACGGGCGCACTGACTGGACTGTTCTACAGCAAATGCCAGACAACGCGACAGGCCACTCTGGGGGCAGGGGGTGCTGGCGCTTCACCAAGCCGTTAACCAGCACCTGGAGAACTATGATTCTGTTTTCTTTTCCAAGGCATAACTCTTATATTTCTCTATTCCAAATCTTTTTTCTCTCTGTCTTAATGCTTTAATAAGCCTGCCTAGATGGAAAGCTCAGACTGGCAGGGTAGGATGATGAGAGAGCATTCTGCAGCCATGTGTGTTTCTGACGCGATCAGTGGCTCTATCAAAATAGACCATCCGGTAAGAAACTGGAGATGCAGGGGTTTTCTGAACCCCCATTTGCAAATATGTTCCAAAGAAAGCTATTAAACACGTGTGGCTTTTCTGACATTTTTGATATATCAGGAAAGTTCAATGTCAGAGCAGCCTCTCCTTTAATGTCCATCTGACTAAGCAATAAATAGTCTGGGCAGATGTTTTTCATGCATCTAAAAGTCAAGGCCTGCATAAACAGGAAAAGAAAGAAAGAAAAGAAAGACAGCACTAAGTCGTGTCTGACTTTTGTGACCCCATGAACTGTAGCCCACCAGACTTCATTCATGGGATTCTCCAGGCAAGAATCCTGGAATGGGCTTCCATTTCCTTCTTCAGGGGAACTTCCCAGCCCAAGGACTGAACCCAGGTCTCCCGCATTGCAGGCAGATGCTTTACTGTCTGAGCTACGTGGGAAGCCCTCTAAATAGGAAAATTTCTTATATTTTCCTTTATTTAATCTAATACATATTCTAACGCATATTTTTCCTAGGCAGTTCCAATTTTACAGGTAATATCTTCTTTTATATACTGCATATGTGTGGAAAGTGGGCATGTTATTGTTCTTCAGGCATCTTCCTTTGAATCATACTCCTCGTAGCATATCCTGAATAGATAACTTACAGCAAAATACAAAATGTAGCAATGAACTGAAATTTATATCCAATAATACTGGAGCCAACCAGTTTTGGAAGAGAGCTCCCCGTCCTGGATCAGGCTCACTTCAGACTAACGCCCTTCAGCTCAAAAGTGACGACCCCTTCAGCGTCCCAGTCAGGGCTATAGTGCAGAGACTGAAGGGTAAGAATTAGCCAGCAGAGATTTTCAAAATCATGTTAAAATTACACCACAATCACCATTATGATTAATTCTACATATTTTAAAATAAATTTTAAAGGCGAAAGTGAATAGCCAAGAAGCTCTGGAGGAGACAGAGGAACACCGAGCCGCAGACAGACGCTGACTCGCAGAGCTGGGCTGGTTCCTGGCTCTTCAAGGAGGTTTCAGAATTAATTCCAATAAAGGCTAGTGATATGCGATCACTTAAAAAAAATTGTTTTTAAAAAGAAAATCTTTCACTTTGATGCCAAATAATTCCAACTGTTACCCCCCCAAAAATCAGTGAAATAGTGTGTTTTCTGAATGCTGCACTGCTTTATGTCAGGAAACGTGGTGGTGGGGCAAAATCTGTGTGTGTGTGTGTGTGTGTGTGTGTGTGTGTGTGTGTGTGTGTGTTCATGCACGCGTTAGCCTCCTTGCCTCCCTCTGAGGCCACAGATAATTCCTTTATGGACCGTTCATCTTCATACCGAAGACAGCATTTCAAACTGAATATTTGAAAAACATAAAAGACAAGAAGCATACCACAAGGTCGTTTAGAAATTTCTATAGTGTTACATATGTTTAAAGAAAAGTGGTTTTTAAGTAGAAAAGCGAGAAAAATTAATCTCTGCTGTCAGAAGGAATGATACTGGTTACCCTCCCTTTGAAAAAGGTAACGTGGGGGTGAGGATTTGGAGGTACTGGAAATTTTTGTTTCTTCATCTGGACGTGAAGATTCTCTAAACTTATATGTTCACTTTATAATGTACTTAGAGGTTTTCTAAAAAAACAGAAAATGAATTAAAATGGCATTAGACCATTTTCATGCCGTATCACCGGCAGGATTTGCTAGTCTGAATTTTATTTCTTAGTAAATACTTTCACATACATGTGTATGAGACATATAGAAGTGTCTCCTCTAATTCAGTGGTGTCCAAGGCCCATTATTTCATATTTAACCTGGTTTATTAAAACACATGCACCTTTGAGGTACTATGAATAATTCTGAAGGTGATGTAAGCCTCCATTAAAGAGTAAAGATGGCCAACCAAACTCTTTAGCACAGGGTATTCACAATATATCAGGGCAACGCGAATAACCAAAGCCAGGGATATAGTCCTCGTCAGTTCCAGCAGGCCTTATTTTAGACACTACAGAACTTCCCTTCACTTTCAGGGGAAACTCATTTGTCCCTTAAGAGTTTGTACATGTTTGTATCAATGTAACCAAAAGCCCAATGATCTCAAATTTCCACAGGGTTTATAAATTATTCAAGATCTTTAAATTATATTTGAAAAATAATATGAGATGTAAGAAATTCAAGCAGTCTCTAAAGTTTAACTTAATATTATCAAATAAAAATAAATAATATTAAATGAATTAAATAAATACCATTAAATCAATGAACATTTAACTTAGTTTTGTGAGGACTAGTAAAAAGCATAAAACTACTATTCTAAAAGAAGGTGAAAGTTCTAGACACGGAACATGAAAAATGAAAAAAATGCAGACATGGAAAAATGCAGGCATTAAAGGAGTCAAAAGTTGAAACCTGTGGCTGATGAAGTACAGGGTGGCTAGCTGAGTCTGGAAGAGACAGCCCACCAAAATAGATTTATTCTTTCAGCGACCGTTAGACACTCAGAAGAAGCTACTTAATTTCATGGTTAGCTTATGACCAAAAGCTCAGGAACCTGAACCATGGTCAAACGCTCCCAGCCATCACCCTCTGAAAGCTCTCCCGCCTGGCCTCGCCTTTGTTCACAGGACACCGCGTACTCTGTTGCCGCGTGTTCCCGTCCAGATCTTTCTAGCCGTCCTCTTCCACCGGTCTGTAATCTTCGTCCTCTCTGCAATCTTCTCTGATCACAGTCCAGGGTTCAGTTACGGTTTTCCTTCTCTAAATGCCTTTGGCACAGCTTAACTCCTGTGTAAGCAGTGTTTTATGAATGAGACTCATTTTTTTCTAATGGGAAAAGTAACGGAAGGACAAATTCTATCTACTACATTTTCTCTTCGAATCTTTACAACAGTCCAATTCACAGACAAGAAATTGGGTCTCAGGGAGACTAATCTACTTGTCTTCACACGGATATTAAGAGGCAAAATTGGGTTCTGCATCCGGGCCTGCTTGACTCCAACGTATTAAAGCCTCTGCCTTCAAGCAGATGGTGATTCGAGAAGACAGACAGCATTCTATTTCACCACGATACCACTCCTAGAAAATGGACTGCATTACTAATTTCATGACTCCTAGCACATTACCTGAGACAGATGTAATACAAATGTTAGAAGAAAGATAAAGAATTTGCACGTGTTTGTACACACTGTAAGTGGCAAGACGGGAACTAGAAACTGTCCCCGGGCTCCACTGTACCACGTTCTACTCAACACTCAGGACACAGAGTGCTCAGGGGAAAGAGCATATCCAAGCAGGCAGCATACTTCAGTGGCAAGAATGCCAGATTTGGGGTCAGAGACATGTGGGTTTAACTCCTTACTCTACCATTAATTTATATCCTCAGGCAACATTTGCAAATATCCTAAGTAGATTTCCTTATCAGTACAGCAATCATAATACAGATACTGAAGGTCTATACTGTGAAGACTAAGGGATCCAGCATGTGTTAAATTACTAACAAAATACTCAGCGCTAGTTTCTGCCCCTCCCAACTTATATGTAATATTAAAATGCTGAACTCTGGTATTCCACTGACACCACATCATTTCCAAGGGTTCATCAAAAAGCACAGCCCACAAATCAGAGGATGTCCTCTACAGGGCATCCATTCCAGGGCCTCCGGGACCCCTCCAGGCACCCTAATGAGAGAGCGATGCTTCTCGCTATTCATTACCCAGGAATGTTAAGGAGATGGCACCTTGAAAACAATTTCAAGAATTTATTATTATATCAAATGATACAGGTTTCATTACAAGAGAGCAAGGAGTTATGAAGGAGATGGTTTCCTTTTTTTTATTTCTGCCTGATTTGTTCCTGTCTTCCAAGATGTCAGATGAATAGTCTGCTTTATTTATAAATGAAACTACAGCTGAGAACAAAGGATGAGATTATAAAAAGAAAGACAAAGCCTCAGAGAGATGAAGGACAGGGTGAATGTAAGGCCTATTCACTGGATGCATGAATTAACATCCTGAGTCACTGAGGCAATAAAACAAATAAAATCCATTTTCAGTGACTGATGGCGTCTTTGCCAGAAAGAAAAGGAAAACAGTAGTCAAACTGACATCCACTTTTCTCATATCTCACTAATTTAGAACGAATTCAGAAATGGAGGTTTACATTAAAGATGGTTAATCTCAAGCAGCACTCTCCAGTACCATAGCCACCACAGAAATTAGTGCACATGGCTAGGCTACTGAGTACTTGAAACACACGAGTACAAACTGAGACATGCTTAAAGGGAAAACAGACACCAGATTTTAAAGATTTCAGATAAAAAAGGAACGTAAAAGAAAGTAAAACATCTCAGCAGTAACATTTTTGATTACATGACACAGTGATAATATTTTAGACGCATTTTTATTAAATATAGCATATTATTAAAAGGAATTCTACCAGTTCCTTTTCACTTCTTTCAATGCTCTACTGGGAAACTTTAAATTACACATGTAACTCACATTTGTGGCTTTCATTACATTTTGTATTGGACAGTACTGGCCTAGAATGAGAATCAAAGATACTTGAAATTCAGGCGAGTGACAATACATGAAAAATACTCTCTCTGACTGAAACAAAAGGGCCTGAACTTCATTAAGAATTCCATTTGCAAACTGTTTCTTGAGTCACAGATGCTGATGTGATTTTATACAGTATTTAGCATGGTACATTGGTCCCTGGAACATTTTTGCTCTTTAAGATTATGATCTACAGAGCTGAGATTTAAAGAACTTAATTCTAAGTATATATTATACATATAAATTCTAATATGTAAATATAAATGCTAAAAGATGGAGATGTCACTGGAATATGGAGTTATATATATATATACGTGTGTGTGTGTGTGTGTGTGTACATAATTTTTGAGGTCAGAAAGTCAGAGACAAAAACCCTGAGAAACTGAGGTGTGCCATTCCTTTCCTGAACTGCTCCAATATCTGTCTTGTGTCTGTCTCTTCCCTGATCTGTTCTAGGGGCTACTCATCCTGCACACCGCAGCAAGAGTTCTGCTTGGAAGATAAATTAGATTTTGTCACTTTCTTCCTCAAACACCCTCCAATAACTCCCACCATTGGCAGCATCAAGTCCGAATTCTTTATAAAGCGTTAGAGCTCGCCACCATCTCCCTGGGAACGAGGTCCACACTCTCATCTCAGAACCGTCCACCGCGCGCAAACGCCAGGCCGGGCCAATCGCAGCAACCTGCGCATCGCTCCGCGGCCCGCCTCCCTCCCAGCCGCCGAGCTGCTTCAGGGCGACCCGGGGGCCTGCAGGCATCTGCCGCCTAGATGCCGTCATCCACGCCACCCACCGCTCTCCAGGGGGCACATCTAGCGGCCCTCCTAAGACCGCGTCAGAGGATGGAGAGAAGGACACCGATGTTCACCTTCGTGGCCCCAGAGTCTAGTGCAGTGACGGACACGAACAAGGGGTTCGATAAATATACTGGCTGCAACAATGATGGGTTTTTCATTACCATCTAGAGCCACACAAGACTCTCATGTTTCCAAAACGTCTAGCACTTTTCTATACCCCTCCTGCCCCACCAGAGCCTGGAATGCTTTTCTTTTTGAAATTTGTTTACTGTTGGGTTCAGTTCTATCAGAACAACACATATTTACTGTTAAAGAAAAAGTTAGATGCTGCGACACACTGGCTCACGCTTTGCATGTGTGTTATTTCCAAACCCTCCTTCCTGAGATCAACTACTTCCAACTCTTTAGGTCTTTTCTTTTTTTTTTTTATAATTTTCCCTCACTCTTACATTTCTAAGGCATTCCTTTTCAAGAACGTAAGCAAGAGAAGGCAGGTCCATCTCAAATTTCATGCTAACTAACCTATCTTGTAGAATACTTACACATAGCATACTCAGGAAACACTTGTTGGTTGACTAAATTACTGGGTAAGTGAATATCCGTGCGTTCTGGTGCTTGAGCAGACACTACTCAACAGTCGGAAGCAGGGACGCATCCACACACCACAGTCAGAGAGAAGGGGCAAGCTAGAATGCAACGTCAAGATGTAGTAGGAGGAGATAATGAAAGGCAAGAATAGGTGGGTGGAAAACAGGAAATCACACAATAGAATGTGGATGAAATTCACGTTCAGATAAATTTAGATTTGCCTTCTAGCTGAATAGCCTTGGAAAAGTTACAGAACTTTCCTGGGTCTTAGTTTTCTTATCTATAAAATGGGGATGATGCTCCTTCCCTTCCAGATTTGCGGCAAGTGTATGGTATGCTCTCTAAACGGAAGCTGCTTTAGGATCACAGGGTATGAGTATGGAGATAATGACAATAACAACATCACCATGGCAACTGTGAAGGGGAGGCTGACTTCTGGTTTAACCAGAAGCTTCTTATACTCCTACTGCTGAGGCTTCCCCAGACGAGGGTGGACACAGAAAGAAGCAGGGTGGTGCCTCTTGGTGACAGAGAGTGTGTGGGGAGGACATGAGGACTCTTCCCTTCTAGACACATTGTAAAAGGCAGGATTCTAACTACACCTAGAGTTCATTATCTTTCTGTTTGATCGTCTTTTCCCCAGAGAGACTACCGGGAAAAATCAAGTCTCTTTTTTTAAACGGCACACTCAGAAGCACAGTAACATATTTCAGAAATGACAATGGATATGTGATTATTGCTAAAATTTAATGCATGTGCTTGATGGAAAAGTGAATGTTGTAACATCCTATACTAATGTAATCCATACACTGAATAAAGACTCTATCTTCAACTTTCTATTTAGATAAATAAGCCGGAATCTCAAGACAATAAAGTCTCACTAGAGGGTATCCAATAGCAGAACTTTAAATTGCTTTCAGCGTCTCCATGACGATTCAGTGCATTAATGATAAGTGATTGGTTAAAAGCATTTAAATCAAACTTATGTTCCTGAAATTTTCCATGAACAAAGACAATATCCATTTAGAAAGATCTCACAAAAATGAGTTTGTTGTAGAAAAAAATAATAATACAGTAAATTATTTTAAAGCATTTGGCTAGTGGATAACGTAATTGAGTAGGTGGAATATAACCTAAGCCCTTGAATCACAAGAGTCATAGGTGATGGGTAATCAAAAACATCTGTGCTCACTTACATTTACCATGGAAACACAGAACTATGAAATAGCTGATGCCCATAAGCTGATCTGCAGAGAATGAAACCTCAAAGCAACTAACATTCGAATGCTGTCCTCACCGCCCT
>SJYF01000608.1:12457185-12469191 GCA_006410515.1 Procapra przewalskii | reverse complement strand
GAGAGAGTATCAACCTGTCAGCATCACCGCTCTTGCGCCTTTGGGGCCCTTATTAAGTGAAATAAGGGCCACGTGAACACAAGTGCCGTGCCCCTGCAACCATCAGCCTGGGAACTGCGAAGGCTACAGGGTCAGGCAGAGCCAGCAGCCCAGACTCACAGGCACAGGAGGAATCCACCCTCCAGGCGGGATGGTGCGCATAGCACAAGGGCTCAGCACGCTGCTCAGAAAGGCACACGATGTAAAACTCACAAATCGCTTATTTCCGGAATTTTCTACTTAATATTTCTGGACCACAGTTGACTGTGGGTAAATGAAATCATGAATAGGGGAGACTGGCTTCCCAGGTGGCGCTAGTGGTAAAGAACCCACCTGCCAATGCTGGAGACGTAAAAGACCCGGGTTCAATCCCAGGGTCGGGAAGATCCCCTGGAGAAGGAAATGGCAGCGCACCCCAGCACTCTTGCCTGGAGAATCCCGTGGACAGAGGAGCCTGGTGGGCTGCAGTCCATGGGGTCGCAAAGAGTCAGACCGGACTCAAGCAACTTAACATAGAGTCTTCTCATTCAGTTAAAAGAAGCTTTTCGTTACTATGGGCTTCCCTGGTGGCTCAGAGGATAAAGCGTCTGCCTGCAATGCGGGAGACCCAGGTTCGATCCCTGGGTTGGGCAGATCCCCTGGAGAAGGAAACGGCAACCCACTCCAGTATTCTTGCCTGGAGAATCCCATGGACAGAGGAGCCTGGTGGGCTATAGTCCATGGGGTTGCAAAGAGTAGGGCATAAATGATTTAAAATTTCAAATGTAATCCTCCTCCTCAAGGAGTTTCAGAAAGCGTCATTCTAGATGGCCCCCTCTCAGTCATGAGCAGCTCTCTGCATGACTGTCTCATCCTCAGGACCCCAGAGAAGCATCTCTGGATTTGAAATCTCCAAACTGGACTTTCCAAGGCTAACTTTGGAAAGATTTACTAACAGAGGGCAGGAAGGGGCTGGGTCTTTGAGGGCATTATTGTGATTTCAAATCTAAAACAACAGAAGAATCCTTCATGAGAGGAAATGAAATATCTTCAAAGCAAAACTGCTTTCTTGGAGAAGCTCCTAGAGCCGTATGTGGGGAAAGAGAGCAGGAAGGAAAAAATTGGAAATTTAACCCAAGAGAGAGATGATTAAAAATATACTACAAGTATCAATCAAAGAGTACTGAGCTAGTTTTCTATAGCCTTTTTTTCTGCTTCTAAGAATTATTTCTTATATAAAAGTAGTTAGGCAAGCAAAATTCACATTATATCAGTATGAAGGTGGTTCACTCTAAACAGCCATAACAGAAATAGGAAAGTACCATAACAGCAATGTCCATAACTCCCTGAAGACAGTTCTTTTTTGTTTACTCCCGATTTTTAATTTTTAAAATCTCCTTTTCTGTGCCCACACACAGTCGTTCTCCATGAAAGACAAGCTGCTTTCAGGCATTCGGCGCGCACACAGGCTGGAGCAGCCACGTCAAATTCAACACAATTGTTTGAAAAGTTGAAAAGTTCAAACTATTTATTTAATGTCATGCAGATAAACCTAAGAAAAGGGATACATTTAACAGGTAAATTCTAATTGACTGAGTCTTAAAAAGCCAAGAGAATGATTTAGGATAAGAGTTAAAATGAACAGTTTAATATTTAAATTACTAATAAAAGTAAGTTTGACTTAATTATGAAATCAAATTAACCAAACTACCTTTCTGCCTCAAAGTTCCATTTAATATCTATTCTAAGTAAAATCATTAAGAGAATCTGTTTGATTCTCTTACTCCTAAAGATATGGGAGGAAAGGAATATTAACACTTATTCATGGATAATAAGATCGACACATGGGGTTTGAAGAGCCTGAGAAGGCTGGCACCATCCATCTCAAGAACGGCGTCCACTGTGTGCCACGGAAATCCAGCAGCCTCCTGCTCAAGCGGGCCGCTGACTGACGGATCTAGCTGTCGCTATCCTTGGAAGGAGGTGAACCGGAGCGGTGGTTTTCAAATTGCTAGTCATTCTAGTCAGCGATGCAATCACTTGAGTGAACACCCAACAAGCCCTTTAAAGGCAAATGTACTTCTCACTGTAGAACAAGGGAGTTTAACAGCCCCGAAATGAGATGATACCACACCTTACAGTCTGAACGCTTTTTCTACTTATTTCCAAATGGGTCCAAGAGGTCATATTTTAGCACTTAAATGCAGAACATCTGAGAGAAAATCGGAAGGAAATTCCCAGAGAATTCATGGGGCAGCTAAAATATAAAAATACTTCTCTTTCCTAAGTTGCACTCCTAATTTCTCCAAAAGCAGAAAGTAAGGTAGAATTAAGAGAGTGTTGGATACAGGGATACCTGGGAGCTGCTGCAGGGCTGGTTCCAGATCACCACAGTGAAGTGTCAATAAAGTGAGCCACACGGATCCCCAGGGCATATACAAGCTATGCTCACATTATGCTGTAGTCTATTATGTGCATCATAGCGTTATGGGTTTTTTTTAAACAATGTACATAATATTTTGATTACTTTTTGCTAAAAAATACTATCATCTGAACTTTCAGTATGTCATAGTAGTAACATCAAGATTACTAATTACAGATCACAAAGAAATACAGTAATAAAGGGAAGCTTGAAGCGTTTTGGGAATTACCAAAATGTGACACAGAGACACAAAACGAGCAGATGCTGCTGGGGGAACGGCACCCACAGATTTGCTCTACAGAGGCTGCCACAAACCTCCCGTGTGCAGAAACTGCAGTGTCTGCAACATGCAATAAAGCCAAGCGAAATAAAATGAGGTCTTCCTGTATATGGGACTAGAAGTTTCTAGTGTGTTGAGACTCCCTAACTGAGGATTCTCTAAAACCCAGGGGGGCTGAACTTGCTGCACTTATAATGGAAAGGTTGGACTTGAGATGGGAACTAAAATGGGTTTCAGGCTGGAGGAATGAAAGGCAGAAAGTGCAGCGATATAAGCCTCAGAGAGCAGCACAGACATAGAAGACAGACTTCTGTAAAAAGCCCAATTCATTCAAAGAACCAAAGTTCTTCAGAAGAACGAGTGATGCCATGTCTCCAGCGTGAAATGCACAAGATGAGCCCGGCACAGCTTGACATAATGGGTCAGCGTCAAAAGGACAGGGGAACCAACCCAAAGAAGCGTCTACTACCAAAAGGACAATCTGAGTAACAATTAAAAGATTAATCGCAAGGGATTGCTGAGATTATAATAACACCTACACAAAAGTAACAACTCCTCTTTGGTCACCTTGGAGAATACTGGAAACCAAATTAGCATTTTGAAAAATGGTAAATAAAGAGAAAAAAAATCACATATTATTCCTTCCTTTCCTATATAAATTACTCAAGTAAACCCAGAAGTTAATAAAGGAAAGTTGCTCTTAATATAAGGAAATCTTGCTAATAAATGAGAAAGACCTGGTAAGGCTTAATCCTACCAGTGTCCGTGGGTGTAACAATGTGAGCCTAATTAGTAAACGACAGACAGTAAAATCAATTAGTTTAATGTTTAATTTCTATTTTGCTACAAGTGTTACTATCATTTTCTAGTGGGAAAATTGGCAGAAGTTTTGTTTTACTTAATTTTTTCCAAATAAATATCAGATGCCAAGTGTCTTACATAGGCTAATTAACTGGCAAAGAGGGAAGGAGATTTAGTCAAAAACACAGCTGGGGAGGGTGAAATGTCTTAATTCCGTTAAAGGGAAGGGGAGACCCTAAGAGAGCCCTCGCAGACCCAGTCCACTGCTGCAGGAGGGAGAGGTGGAGCCCTGAGTTCAGCCACCGTCTGCTCCTGCTCGCCTTGAACTATCGCAGCAGATGAGAGCACTGACGCTAAAGACCCCGATGCTGGCGAAAGACTGAAGGCGCGAGGAGAAGGGGACACCAGAGGGTGACCTGGCTGGATGGCATCACCGACTCCATGGGCATGCGTTTGGGCCAGCTCCGGGAGGTGGTGATGGACAGGGAGGCCTGGCGTGCTGCCGTCCACGGGGTCACAGAGAGTCGGACACGACTGAGACTGAACTGAACAGATGCTGAGAGCATGAAGGAGGCAGGGAGCAGAGCCACACTGAGGAGACTCCACTTTCACTCCTCAGAGGACATTCCTGGGAGCGGCGCTCCGAAAAGAAGAGAATCGAGAGGCGCCGACTCAGGTGATGACCCTGAGACCCGGGAACTTCTGAGCTCGGGCTCAAGAAAGGACCCAAAGAAGAGGGCAGCTGCTGATGCTTCAGGGAGTGGCACAGAACTGTGTGTCTCTAGACACCTGTACTTTAAAACACTGCTGGAAAGCCACGTCCCTTAATGTCAGCTGAACTGCTTTTAAAGGATCATTTAAACAAAGAAATCATTTCTGTAAGAAAAGCTGGGAAATTTAATAAGTTATCTGGATATAATTCAGTAAATGATTTAGAAGGAGATTATAATTCCAGTTTCGCTAATTAATGAAAACCTATATAGGCTTGATTTCCTCATCCATTCAAAAAGAGTAATAATATTTATGCTTCCTTCATAAACTTTTGGTAAAAATTTAGAAAGAGTGCAAGAAAAAATTTAACTCATGAAGAATTATAAACAACTTTGGAGTTAAGAAACATCTGTTGAATATATGAATACATCCTGAGTATGAAAGAGAGTCTCTACCTCCTGGCGCAGGAATGTCTAACCACAGAATGCAACCAATGCTTGGTGTCAGCACAACAAAGTTATAGTGAATAAGCACGTTAAACCTATTAAGTTCTATAACTATATAATTAAATCTCATGGGGTGGTTGCTTTGTGATACCTTTTTTTTAATACAAAGATGGACAAAACACGGTATCATGAATTTCAGTTACATCATTTAAGCTTTGACAACTGGGACAATCCAACAAAGCTTTCTAGTAATAAATACTCCTAAGCACATCACTGACTTATGAGTGGTTATCCAAGAGAATGATTTATTATTGAATCCAGGCTGAGAGCCAAAGAATTGATACTTTTGAACTGTGGTGCGGCAGAAGACTCTTGAGAGTCCCTTGGACTGCAAGGAGATCCAACCAGTCCATCCTAAAGGAAATCAGTCCTGAATATTCATTGGAAGGCTGAGACTCCAATACTTTGGCCACGTGATGGTAAGAACTGACTCACTGAAAAGACCCTGATGCTGGGAAAGATTGAGGGCAGGAGGAGAAGGAGATGACAGAGGATGAAATGGGTGGATGGCATCACTGACTCAATGGACATGAATTTGAGCAAACTCTGGGAGAGAGTGAAGAACAGGGAAGGCTGAAGTGCTGCAGTCCATGGGGTCGCAGAGTCAGACACGACCTAGTGGCTGAACACCACCACAATATCCTACAGTTGCTCACAAACTATGTGAACCTGAGAGCCAAAGAATTGATACTTTTGAACTGTGGTGCGGCAGAAGTCGCATCTGTGAGCTGGAATACTAACAGTCCATATCTAAAACAGGGTGCGAAGGGAATTAAACGAATACATGTAATTAAATGAATGAAAACATCCAATAAATGTTAGCTGTTCTATTGTTATGAAAATGAACGTTTCACATTCTTTCATCTGAACCGGGCACTTGATTAGTAGTTAGAACCCAAGTAGTGTTTCCTTTTATATATGTTAAGAGAAGTTGTTGCCATGGGAATGGTGACTAAGACAGGAAAAGTCGAAATGAAAGTTGGAGCTTCCTCTGAATTTTCAACTAGAATATTTTCAGAAGGTTTCTTCAAAATTTGCCCGTGTGTGCGCGTAATCACTTTGGATGATTTCTGCTCTTTCTTTAGATTAACCAAGGCACGCACACGCACCCATTCCGACACCTGCTCGCGCCCCGAGCCTTCCCTAGACTGCGCCACCTCAAACGCCCCCCTTCTCCCCTCCGCTCCCCGCGCCTCCTCCCCAAGGACTTTAGTCGCTCGCGGCCCTGTCCTCCTGAGTCCCTACCTCTCATAGGGCCTCTTTTTTGTTTTTTAATTTGACACTGTCATGTTGCTCGAAACATTCTCACTGCTTATATCTGCCTTCCCTACGTAAGAGTAATACTTCTCACTCATCTCTGTATACTCCGCAGCGCCCAGCCAGTACACAGCCAGTAAACATCTGCTGAATGAAACAGAAATGAAGCCGGCCCACAACACATCCCAGGATTAGAAAGCAATTTAGACATTATGTAGGTCAACTCCTTACCCCAGTGCTTCCAGCTTTCCACCTTCTTTTCAAGAGAGCATCTCAGTTTGGATAACTACTGTGAGAGAGAGCTCACTGCCACTTAAGACATCTGGCTTCAGGAAGTCTTAAACATTAGGGAATTGTGTGTGTGTGCAGGAAATGAGAAATCTAGCATTATAGCAGTTATCCTGGTGTTTATTGCAGTCCCCTTTAGATTTACTAATTGCTGATATAATACTGATAATAATCAGTAATGACCATACTACAGCACAGTTCGAGGAAAATAAATGCTTAGTCTGAATATTGAAGGGTCCTAAAGCAGGCACTCTGAAAAAATGACTTATGTGATCTGGGACAAATTTCTTTTATCTATAACAGAACTCCTTCATGAGATTAATGTTAAAAGTTAATTAAAATTAAAAAATGCTAATAAGTAACTGAGAAAAGGAAAGTGGGAAAGTTAAATGTTTCTGTTAACAATTAAGTTGTATATGGAAATGTAGTATTTGGCTATAAAAATTAATAAATTAATTGAAGCAACAACATTAGTGTATTTGGAGGTATAAGAAAGTTCAGGGCAAGCATAGAAATTGGTCCATTTTTCTTTTAAATGTAAGTTAGAAGATTTCTTAATTAAAAAAAACTCTATTACATACAAAGCTAGAGCTGGCCTTTGAATTGGTTATGGGAGACTTTTCTTAAATGTCTTAAGAAGTGCTTCTTTTAATTATAATTCTTAAAAATTATAATTACCAAATTTTTGGTGAAAAATCATGACCATTACTAAAAAGAAAGAAAAAAGACAATAACAGTTGTTAAGTACAAAAGGAGACATACAAACCCAGTGGTGAGGAGCTCCAGGAAGAGAAGAATTAGAAATGAGTTTTAAGATGGGCACACCACAGGAGAATTGGCACAATCGAAGATTTAGCATTTTAGTATTATTTTGTTAGAAACTGTAAAAGCTACCTATATTTAAATGATAGAATGGAGAGAAAATGTGAAACAATAAGGCATACTTTGTGACTTGCAAATCTATTTTCTAAAGTTTGTCTCTGTCGCTTCACAACTATTAGAGTCATTCCTGCTGACAGGAGGAGTTGAATCTTACTCAGCAATCTTGGAGTAGTTTGAAATACAATTTGAAAATGAAATAAAACATAAAAGAAAAAAACCAAGAATTTAATTTTAAATGTAACATCACTGTATATAATGCATACCTAATAATATGAAAAATAAGATGGCATAAGAAAGGGCCAAACTATCTTTCACCTAAGATTTTCTTCTTGAATCAGCACTGGTTTGGCACCGGGAGGGGGAGCGGGGGAGCAGTCCTGATCCTAGCGCAACCCAGAGTGCGAGCTGGGATCAGAGGGTAAGGCGTCTGCCTGGAATGCAGGAGACCCGGGTTCGATCCCTGGGTCGGGAAGATCCCTGGAGAAGGCAAGGGCAACCCACTCCAGCACTCTTGCCTGGAGAATCCCCTGGAGGGAGGAGCCTGGTGGGCTACAGTCCATGGGATCACAAAGAGTCGGACACGGACACGACTGAGCGGATTGACTTGACTTGACTTTCATCCAGGATCTAATCTGGGTTAACGAATAGCTGAAGAGCTCTGGTATCCCAGAAAAAGGCAGTGAGCGTCCCACCCATTAACCTTTCCGTAGCGCTACAAGGTCAGCAAGGCTGGGGTGCGGCGAGGGTTAGGCCCGGGCAGAGGCGACGGCTGCGGGCACTCCCCGCCTTTCTCCTGTCCTGGCCGGGAGGGAGGAGCGGCACCGCGCTTCTCCTTCCCCCTCCTGCACTCAGCTGGGCCCGGCCCGGGGCTGGGGCCCGGCGCGCACACCGGCGGCCGCCGAGCACCGGCCCGCGCCCCGCAGGCTCTGAAGCGGCGTCCGCGGACAGCGTGTCGGGCGCGGCAGGCCAGCTGAGTCGGCACCTCACGTGTGATCGCTGCAACACTGACCCCCTCTTCTGCGAGGTCACCCAGAAGCTTCCGCGCCAGGCCTGCGGCTGGGCTCTCAGCCCCGGAGCAGGCAGAGGGTCGGGCGAGCGCAGGAGGGGCGGCCAGGGGCTGTCCTGGGGCAGCAGGGACCCTGGAGGCCCCAGACGGCGAGGTCAGAAGTTGAGTGTTTCCAGTCCTCTTTAATTAAAAGGTTATTTGACAACTTGAGACAGGAAGCAAAAACATAGCCCTTGGAGAGCATTTCCAGGACCCTCAGGCGTGCTAAAGTCGGAGGAAATGTGCTAACAAGCCACAAGCCAGGGTCCTTTTTACAACTGCTCCCTGACACGGGGTCACACCGGCGACCTTCGCTGCCAAGATGCCAGCCGAGACAAGGGTTTTCATCCATCTCCTTTATTAGGCCACAGGGTCTGCGCCTTACTGCCCAAGACTGGTGCTGACCTCCGCAGGCATGAATGATACACGCTGACTCCTCCTGTTCCCCTTAATCCTAAAGACATACCTTTCTGAAGGAGGAGAATTTTTCAACAGAAAAGTATTTGAAGGAAAGCGGAAAGGCAGGTTGGAAATTCTTCACTGACAAATTATTATAAGAACAAAAAAAACCATAAAGGGAGCCAATTTATCCAAACAAAAATGGAGGTAATCCAGAGAAAAGAAAGGGAAGACGCCTAAGATAGGGAGGCAAAGACTTTCGACTTTCTGGTGCATCTTTTCATTCCCTACGAAGAACAGTGTGGTTTAGCTAGCTCAGGTGTAGAAGCCAGTTCGGCATGTGTGGACTAACAAAGGTCAAACTTAAAAAGAACGATTCCCACAAACTGAAAGCCACCCTTGGAGGAGGAGGAGGCCTGATTCTTCACAAAAACAGAAAAAGGGTTCTTACAATTCCAGAGTTAGAACAGCTAGTGACTGAGTGTCCACCGTGCCACCAGGCAAAGCACAGAGGCTTCTTAGTCAGTTTCATCACCTGCGATGGTCTGTATTATCACGTGCTTAACAGATGACAAGACTAAAGATTAAGTAACTTAGTCCAGATCATTTAAAAAAAAAAAAAAAGGAGACAAATGCTAACTTAACCCTCTGACAACTTAGTTTGGTTTTTTTTCCCGTGATAACAGCCCATAACATTTTTCTATTTAGTGACAGAATTCTGAGTGACAATTTTATTTTGTATTTAGGGAGCAATTCCCCAAGACTGTATTTTCCATTCAGCTGTGCCTGAATTATTGATTTGTTTATAATTGTTATCCTTTACCATAAAGATCTATGTTCAATCTGGGGAATAAGAAGCCAGCCTATTAGAATGATACTTTTCTCCACAACAAGTATATCATATATCAATTAAAATGAACATAACTGCCTACCAGCCTGGCCAGGTGTCGCTAAGTACTAAAATACCACTTTCAACACCTGTGAGAATCTCAACAAAAATTACAAACGATAAGCCAAGGGAGCTGCTGTTTCTGAATTGATGCAACCTGCAAAGAACTTCAAAAATCTCAGGATACTGCACTGGGAGCATGTACAAACAAACCAAGGGGAAAGGAGGTCAGAAGGAGACCGGCTGGAATATGCGCAAACCAAGAGGAAGGAGAATTAGGGTAGCCTCTCGAAGGATGAGAGTCCTCTGCTATCAGGCACATCGAATTGTACTATTTCTAAGTAGCTTCAAAAAAAAAATCCTACAGAATATATATTCAGTTAAAGAAGAAAAACAGCATCTGTTTTTCTTTCTTAAAATTTGTAACTAACACAGGGCAAAGGATCACACCCTCCCCTGGCAGAGCAGTTACTTCCAAAAACATGCTGTTTCTCTGGTTACAATGAATAATCTTTTCTGCTGTCTTTTTGACAAAGCTGTACATGTGTTACTGGCAGGGTACAAGGAGGATAAGAGATGAGCTGAACGTTCAGTAATTTTTAAAAATTTTACAATCAAGTAGCAATTACGGCACAATCTCATAAACTATCGACCTTTATTTACCCTTCAACCTCAACTGTGCCCAAACATTTTCAAGAACACAACGGATGCACAGAGGCTTTCACCACAAATCCTCTGAGGATCTAAAACCCCAGGGAGAAGGAAGGGAGAGGAGCTGGGAGGAGGGCTTGAGAGCTGGAGGGTATGGGGAAAAAAAAAAAAAAACACCCCACAATAGATTTCTCCATGGAGGGAGGCAGTCCTCAAAATTTTCACTTCTAGTTTCTCTCAAGTAGACTAGGTCAGTGGTTCTCAATTTTGGCTGACACTGACATCATCTAGGCCCATTTTATTGCCTGCGTACCACCTCCTGGAAATTCTGAAATCCCTGTGTAAGATTCAAGCATCAGGATGCTTTACAACTTCCCCAGATGATCCTAACCTGCAGAGAGGGTTGACAAGAGCTGACCTAAATAATTCAGAGAGATAGATAAAGGCAGACCACATGGGCAAAGGATTAACATAATTTTCACCTCACCAGGAGGAAAAAACAAAAACAAAACCTAAAATCTCAAAACACTAGAACAAGAGAATATCACTGAACAATAGAAATAATCAACAATACATAACAGCAACAGCAACAGCAAAGGCCTCTTCCCAGGAAGGAGAGGAGGTAGAAGAGCGGTGTGTGAGCCTCCCCTCTGTCCCTCTCTTGCAGGAAAGCAAGTTCGCTCAGCAGCGCACACTGCGCTCTCAGACCAGGGACACGCGGGAGCACGCAGTCCGTTTACACAGGAGGAGACGGCCTCAGAGCCGTGCAGCAACACCCCGAAGGCCAAGGCACAAAGGCGGCACTTGCTTCCCCAGCTGTCCCAGGCCTGAAGCGTTTCCTCTTCCCCATGACTTCCGGGCCATTTCTCAGCTCTGGCTAACTTATGCTGCAGCAACGTGTAGCTTTAGGTACAGTTTCCACTGCGGCACTAGTCCACCCTTTTCCTGGCAGTTAGTAAGATCGGAGAGGCAGGTAGGGACTAATGGTAAGGGATTTTGAATGCCAAGTAAAGTGTTTGGAATGAGTGAATGTACTAGTTAATTACCAAATCTACAGGTATTAGGATCTGCCCAGTTTGGGGCAGAGAGAACACTCTAAGGTCTAGACAAAAGGGAGGCAGTGAAAGTTTTAGAGTTACTGTATCTTACAGGCAATCTAATATGCCAAACCAGAAAACAAACTACAAGCGAAAAGAAAACATCAAAACACTCCTTTCTCATGCTATAATTACGAAAAAAGACAACAACCCAGAAATAGTATGGATAAATCCATGTAAGAAATATACCATTCTCAAAAAATAAACTCTGAAAAGAAATTAGGGTTATCTTTAAGCCACATCCTTTATGTTATTTTTTTATTTTGTTATAGCTCTCATGGAGTTTTTCCAAAGGATGAATTTAGTAACTGATAAAATACAACTCTCCCATCCAGGCCAGTATGATATCTTAGGATTGGAGTCAATTATCAGCATATGTTGGATTAACAGGTAAAAATATATATATATACAGAAAGAATTATTAGTTTCCTTCAAGATAGAAATCATATTCCCCAATGTAAAGAAACAAATTTAAAACTCAGAAAAGAGAAATGGAAATCATTTAAAAACACCTAGTTAAAACTGTGTATTTAGATTAAATATGCAAATTATTAGTAAAAATATTTATAATGCACTGAACAAAAGAGGAAAGCTTAGGTGGGTTATTTTGTTACTCCAATAGGATGACTTCATCCTTTTCATATTTTTATATAATAACTTGCTCTTCCCCACCTGAAAGGAATATTTAAAATTAACATATTTAAACTTTTACAAACAAATGTATAGACCTTTCACTTCCTATATATATAAACTTCCTATC
>SJYF01000608.1:12404424-12414932 GCA_006410515.1 Procapra przewalskii | reverse complement strand
CTTCTGCAAAGTGGATTCGGGAGGACTGAGGATCAGGCTTCTGCAAAGCGGATTGGGGAGGACTGAGGATCAGGTTTCTGGAAAGCAGACTGGGGACGACTGAGGATCAGGTTTCTGGAAAGCGGACTGGGGCGGACCGAGGGTCAGGGCGGACCGAGGGTCAGGTTTCTGGAAGGTGGACTGGGGAGGACTGCAGATCAGGCTTCTGGAAGGAATTTTCACTGATATCCTTACTGGAAAGAAATCTGTCCAAATGCTAACAAGGGGAGGGGAAGAAGAGAAACTAGGCATCCACATTATGGATCTTTGGGCTCCAAATGCACAATGTCTCTGTTGAGGATGAGAGAGACGTCATGACACTGATGAAAGGAAGGCTATGAAATCTCAGAGGCCATTCACACTCCACTGACACTGCTACGAAGTCACTATGCTGGCCTAAAGAAATGCACTTTTAATATCCAAGATTTAATAAACATTAGAGCTGTTTTAAAACATAAAAACTAAATATACAGATTGCCTTTTCAATATTTTTTAACTTAAAAAGTCTTGGATATAAATACTTGGCATGGCCTTACACATGCATATGGACTCCCACTGCTTTATCAGAAGATAAATAAAAGGATCCATCATCATAATTATAATTTCCAACCTAAAGTGACTTCAAAAAACATATAATACTAGAGGACTATAATTTTAAAAAATTACCTGTATACTAATTTTCCTGAATATAGCAGAATATAAAATAGGTTTAAGCATCTAAGTTTACATCTAAAATTTAAGGACAGTGTCAAACTATTAAAGTATTCTTTTAATTATGTATCATTTTGGAAGGGAGTCAATTACAATTTTCCACCATTTTATTATCATTTATACAAACGTGCATTTTCACAAAGCTATCACTTATTTTATGATTTATCTGAAGAGGGATTTAAGAATTTCTCACTATTATCCTCAACTATTCAAAACACAACAAAAATTTCTTTATATTTTCTTATTACTATTTGAAAGCAAATGAGAATTATCTGAAATTAAATGGAACATTTGAATCTTGAAAATGAGCACCAAGCATTTAAACTTAAAAGTTAAATAATAGTTTAAAGCAAAAAGTATATTTTACAAATGAAATTATTCAGTTCATTCTCTGAAATGAATTATTAATTTTCACCTTGTATCTGCAATAAAAGTCACAATGCCATATAACTGAATCTACACAATGTTTTAAGTAGATGTCTTAAAATACATGATCTAGACTTTATCTCATGTTTCTGGAATAAATATTCTAAAAGAAATATGATGATACCATTAATAATTTACATAACAGAAAAGTCTGTTATCATTAACATATTAATGTGGGTATTTTAGGTAATTGTTTTGTTCAGTCACTAAGTTGTGTCCAGCTCTTTGTGACCCCACGGACTGAAGCACTCCAGGCTTCCCTGTCCTTCACTAACTCATGGAGTTTGCTCAATTCATGTCCACTGAGTTGGTGATGCCATCCAACCATCTCATCCTCTGTCATCCCCTTCTCCTCTGCCCTCAATCTTTCCCAGCATCAGGGTCTTTTCCCATGAGTTTGCTCTTCCTTATCAGGTGGTCAAAGAACTGGAGCTTCAGCTCCAGCATCAAACCACAGCTTTGACTATATGGGCCTTTGTCGGCAAAGTGATGTCTCACCTTTTTAATATGCTATCTAGGTGTCTCATAGCTGGCCTGGAGAATTCCACAGACTGTATAGTCCATGGATCGCAGAGTCAGACAGGACTGAGTGACTTGTACTTTCACTTGTCTCAAAGCTTTTTCCCTAAGGAGCAACCACCTTTTAATGCTGTGGCTGCAGTCACCATCTGCAGTGATTGTGGAGTCCAAGATAAAGTCTGTCACTGTCTTCACTTTTTCCCCATCTATTAGCCATGAAATCATGGGACCAGATGCCATGATTTTAGGGGTTTTTTTAATATTGAGTTTTAAGCTATTTTTTTCACTCTCCTCTTTAACCTTCAGCAAGAGGCCCTTCAGTTCCTCTTTACTTTCTGCCATCAGAGTGGCATCATCTTCATATCTGAGGTTATTGATATTTCTCCTGGCAATCTTGATTCTAGCTGTGCTTCATCCAGCCCAATGTTTCTCATGAAGTACTCTGCACAGAAGTTAAATAAGCAGGGTGACAATATTCAGCCTTAACATACTCTTTTCCCAGTTTGGAACTAGTCTGTTGTTCCATGCCCAGTTTTAACTGGTGCTTCTTGACCTGCATATAGATTTTTTCTCAAGAGACAGGTCAGGTGGTCTGGTAGCCCCATCTCTTGAAGAATTTTCCACAGTTTGTTGTGATCCACACAGTCAAAGGTTTAGCATAGCCAATGAAGCAGAAGTAGATTTCTCTCTGGAATTCTCTTGCTTTTTCTATATTCCAACAGATGCTGGCAATTTGATCTCTGGTTCCTCTGCCTTTTCTAAATCCAGCTTGAACATCTGGAAGTTCTCGGCTCACAGACTACTGAAGCCTAACTTGGAGGATTTTGAGCGTTGCCTTGCTAGCGTGTGAAATGAGTGCAATTGTGCGGTAGTTTGAACATTTGTTGGCATTGCTCTTCTTTGGGATTGGAATGAAAACTGACCTTTTCCAGTCCTATGGCCACTGCTGAGTTTTCCAAATTTGATGGCATACTGAATATAGCAGTTTAAAAGAACATCATCTCTTAGGATTTGAAATAGCTCGGCTGTAATTCCATCACCTCCACTAGCTTTGTGTGTATTGATGCTTCTTCCTAAGGCCCACTTGACTTCATACTCCAGGATGTCTGGCTCTGGGGAAGTGACCACACCACTGTGGTTATGAGTCATTAAGACCTTTTATGTATAGTTCTGCGAATTCTTGCCACCTCTTCTTAATCTCTTCTGCTTCTGTTAATTCCTTACCATTCTGTCCTTTATCGTACCCGTTTTGGGGCATGATGAAATGCCCAAAATGCCCATGGAATTTTCCTTGGTAGCTTCAATTTTCTTGGAGAGATCTCTAGCCTTTCCCATTCTTGATTTCCTCTATTTCTTTGCATTGTTCACTTAAGAAAGATTTCTTAATTTTCCTTGCTATTCTCTGGAACTCTGCATTTAGTTGGGTATAATTTTCCCTTTCTCCTTTGCCTTTCGCTTCTCTTCTTTCAGCTAGTTTTAAGGCCTCCTCAGACAATTCCTTTGCCTTCTTGCATTTTTTCCCCTTTGGGGTGGTTTTGGTCACTGCCTCCTGTACAATGTTATGAACCTCCATCTATAGTTCTTCAGGCACTCTGTCTACCAGATCTAATCCCTAGAATCTATTCAGCACATCAACTGTATAAGCATAAGGGATTTCATTTGGTCAAATCTGAATGCCCTAGAGGTTTCCCCTACTTTCTTCAAACCAGTGAGTTCTCTTGGCAAAGCTCTGTTAGCCTTTGCCCTGCTTCATTCTGTCCACCAAGACCAAACTTGCCTGTTACTCCAGGTATCTCCTGACTTCCTACTTTTACATTCCAATCCCCTATGATGGAAAGGACATCTCTTTGGCATTAGTTCTAGAAGGACTTACAGCCTTCTAGACTGTTCAACTTCAGCTTCTTCAGCAGTATTGGTTGGGGCAGAGACTTGTGTTACTACGATATTGAATGGTTTGCCTTGGAAATGAACTGAGATTATCTTGTTTTTGAGACTGCACCCAAGTACTGCATTTCAGACTCTTTCTTTTGTTGGCTATGATGGCTACTCCACTACTTCTAAGGGATTCTTACCCACAGCAGTAGATATAATGGTCATCTGAATCAAATTCACCCATTCCCATCCATTTTATTTAGCTCGCTGATTCCTAAAATATAGATGTTCACTCTTGCCATCTCCTGCTTTACCACTTCCAATTACCTTGATTCATGGACCTAATATTTCAGGTTCTTATGCAATATTGTTCTTTACAGCATCAAACTTTAGTTTCACCACAAGACACATCCACAGCTGAGCATTATTTGCGCTTTGGCCCAGACTCTTCATTCTTTCTGGAGCTATTTCTCATCTTCTCCAGTAGCATACTGGGCACCTACCGACCTGGGGAGTTCCTCTTTCAGAGTCCTATCTTTTTGCCTTTTCATACTGTTCATGGGGTTCTCAAGGCAAGAACACTGAAGTGGTTTGCCATTCCCTTCTCCAGTGGACCACATTTTGTCAGAACTCTCCACCATGACCCATCCGTCTTAGTGTCCCTACATGGCATGGCTCAGTTTCACTGAGTTACACAAGGCTGTGGTCCATGTGATCATTTTGGTTAGCCTTTGGTGATTCTGGTTTTTCTTCTGGAGGCTGTGGAATTGTAGTTCTTGCATCTTCTCTCTACCCTCTGATGAATGAGGGTAGAGACTTGTGAAAGTGAAAGTGACGTTGCTCAGTCGTGTCCGACTCTTTGCGACCCCATGGACTGTTGCCCACCAGGCTTCTCCGTCCACGGGATTCTCCAGGCAAGGATACTGGAGTGGGTTGCCATTTCCTTCTCCAGGGGATCTTCCCGACCCAGGGATCAAACCCAGGTCTCCCGCACTGCAGGCGGATGCTCCTCGTGCAAGCTTCCTAATAGGAGGGACTGGCTATAGGGTCTTGCTCTGGTGGGCGGGACCATGCTAGTAAAGCTTTAATCCAATCGTCTGCTGATGGGCGGGGCTGTGCTCCTTCCCTGATATAGCTGTTTTTTAGGTACTAACTATGGTATACTTCAGTCACCTTAAATAGATAATATCTACCTCATATCAATTAATTGTTATATGTGTTCTTCTTTTATGTTCTCTCCAGGAACATATATACCATTATATTCCCATTAGTAAGCACTGCATTTCATAAATATTAGTTCAATAATTGATCACTCAGTGAATACTGAATGAATTAATTGACTGTAACATTAAATTTTCAGTTAAAAATGCTAAAGCACTCAAAGTAAGTGGTAAAATGAGAAAAATTACTATTATACACAGGAAAACAAAAACCTAACAGAATAATTATATTGACAAAAATGTTAGTTTCTGTCATCTGTAAGACTGAGGGACGCTAGATTGCATGAGCCCTTCCAAGGCCTGGGAGCAGTCCTAGCATTATAGCTGCGCAGTCCTAAGTTTTTGTAAGATATTTTAACAGGTATTTAGACTACTGCACATTTAGAGCCTAATTTTCTATGTGTCTTCCCTGGTGGCTCAGGGGTTAAAGCGTCTGCCTCTGATGCAGGAGACCTGGGTTCGATCCCTGGGTCGGGAAGATCCTCTGGAGAAGGAAATGGCACCCACTCCAGTATTCTTGCCTGGAGAATCCCATGGACAGAGAAGCCTGGTAGGCTACAGTCCACAGGGTCGCAAAGAGTCGGACACGACTGAGCGACTTCACTCACTCCCTCACTTTCTATTTGTAATTTTGTGGTTGATTTCTTAAGGCAGGGAGGGAAAATTAGGGAAGTGGCAGGCTCCACAAACTTGGGTCTGCTCCTTCGAGCTGACTGTCCTGAGGATGCCTGCACACAGGAATGGCAAGCAAACCAACACCTGGGCAAGGAACAAAGACTTGGTTTGCACCTACAAATATATGTCATTTCTTGTTAAAAAAATCAAAATATGGCCAGTTCTAAGTTATGGGCTAACACATTACTCTGAAAAACAGTTTATCATCTAACCAATCATGTGGTGAGATTTCCATTAGGTAGGAGCACATTTTCTCAACTTGCAGTTTTCATTTCTGGTAATTATTCTTGGACATTTACTGACAGTTAACAGCTGCTGTACTATTTCACTTCTTTTACTTCATGTTGACATTTCACATTTAACTCATATTTTCAGATAGCCTAAGGTGCTTGAAGAAAACAGCACTCTGATATTACTTTTTCAATTGTTTATGATTCATTCAGCATATAAAACATCAAGTTGCTGTTTTTGCCTGTGCAGTCTAACATGTCTCATTAAAAAGTGTGCAGTAATTACAATATACATACAACATTCAATTTTCAGTTAAATATTTTGACATACTTATTCTACTAAAATATCAAAAGTCAACCATCATGAAACCACCATGAAAGACTTTAAGTCAATGAAGTTGTTGTTAAAGCCAGAAAAAAAAAAGTAAGTTTTCTTTACACAAGTGAAATACAAATACTCCTAATTGCTAACAGATTTTTTTGGGACATGCGTTAGCCCAAAATGAATGTTTGCAACCTGTGCTAAGTAATGGGCGCCTGGAAACAGCATGCATGTGGAAGTCCTGACATGGTTCTCACCAAAAAAATTAAACATATATCCGGGGTAGCTTAAAGGGGCAATTAGAATACTCTTGGCCTTGGAACGATGTAAGGAAACATTTAAAGAATATCTGATTCTGCTGAAAACAAGATCATAAGATTTTTGTTAAAACAAATGCCTGAAGGTGTGAGTGTGATATAACTTAGACACATACACAGACACGCGCACACATACACACACACCATGGTCTACAGCAAGAGATATTTTGATGCTTTTCATAGGAATTTTGTTATTTTGGAAGCAGAAGGTAAGAGAAATAAGAAAAAACTATATGGAGGACATATTCTAAAATTTACAACTGAATCATGCTTATTACAACTGTTGTATCGCTTGCTTTCCTTTCTTAAGTTATACCTATGTTATTTTGTAGAGTATGTATCTTAAAAGGTGAATACTGAAGACTGAGGAGGACAGGACTTATTCTGACTTGCAGGAAGGCTACTTTAGAATGCTTATATCATTTTGAAAATACAAACATTAAGGAAATACTTTTTGATGTCAAGAAGATACGGTATATGAGTGATGGCTGTGTGCAAAGAAACCAGGGAAAATCATTTGTAAGTGGATAATCCTGTGTTCTCTCTTCTTACTGTGTTTTCATGCATATGCACCATACCAACAGTAGGCCTAAACAGAAAATAAGAACTCACAGGAGGCAGCTGCAAATCAAATCATCCTCATTAAAAAGCCAGGTTCTATAACCCGTAAGTCAGAAAATCACAGAGGTAAAATAAACTTCCTGCTGATACACGGACAAAAGGAGACTACGTCATCTTTCCTGCTCCTCCCCTCCTCTTGCTCCAGTGGTTCGAATCAGAGAAGAAAGCTGGCTTCCTTGTCTCGGTTTCAAAGGGTGCCATGCCCCACACAGCGGGAGGAAGAAATGAGAGCCGAGGAGTCCCACATACATCTGTCTAATTTCAAAACCTTCTTCATGCAGATGACTGAAGCCAAGGGCTGATAAATGATTTTTTTCCATTTCATATTCTAGACTCCTAGATATTATTTTGAAGCTAGACAGCACTCCAGTGGTCAGACAACAAAACTAATTTGCAGACTACTCTTAGAACTACCCACCTAAATAAGATGCTTGATTCTTTCTCTATTGCTGTCCTAAGATAATTCTTTGGACACGTGGCATACATTTCAAATTAACGTATTATGCATTAAAAGAGCAGGTTAAGTTTTTCTCCTTATTACAGATTTATAAATGAATCCATCAATGCTGGAAATCTAATCACAAATTACTATATTCACTATGTCATTCTCTTTTATCCAATTAGGCCCTGCAAAGGCAAATTCTGCAAAAGATTCAACAACACGTCTAATCTTAAGGCTCTGATCAGGTTAATGTAGTTTCCTTCAGAACTGCATTCATCTTCACAAAGTGTGGGTGTCTTTGAAAAACCACTATTAGGTTCAGAGTACTTTTAAAACTACTTTGAACAGGTCTTCCCTATTACTAAAAATCTTACTTTTCATGCTAGTTACGTGCAAAGAGCTTTTCATAAGAGCGTAAAGAAAGAAATTGCCATTAAGATGAAAACTGAAAAACTACACCTGCACAGGGTTTATTCAACAAGGGTATACTTCATCACTACCCATGCTTTCAACCCATTTCACAAGACGCATCTGCTTCGCCTCCTGTCTTTCCACTGCATACATCATAACAGCACTCATTAGCACAAAGTCATTAGGGTAAACCAGATCTCAGTGGCAAGGATCTCAGCATTTCTGGAAACATAGATATAAAGATATCCAAGTTAATGTCACTTAATTAAAAATATAGAGTTTACTCTGGACAGTTTTTACTAACCTTGGTCCTTATTATCTGGACTCGTGAGACTAAGATAATTTAGGGCTGAAGAGTTCAAGTGCAGCAGGGCATAAAGTCCTTCTAAACAGAGAGGCCCAAATCCAGGATACGCCCTCCCACATAACTACCACTGCGAGACGCAATTTTAATTTGCAGGAGGATTTTAAGGAAACTTCACAGTAAATGAAAGTGAATCCTGACCACAACAGCAATGAAGCAATTCGGCGATTTTGCAGCCGGAGCAGGTAACGCGTTGCCACAGCACTGTTCTTTTAAGACCAACCAACTGCTGTCGACTGCAAAAAGTTCTCTGAGCTAATCAGAATGCAAAGCACCTTGAGATAAAACTTAATAAAAGACAAATTTGAGAAAAATTTTTTATGTTGCTAAGATAAAACGCATTACCATCCATAGATGGCATTGCTAGGACAAACTCAGTCCTCCCACTCAAATTCCCAAGGAACAACTACGGCTTGAATGCTAAAACCTGTATTTTAATAAATATTCTGTTTTAATTTAAGTACAACTATTGACTGTGTGCCCAACCTAGATAGCATATTCAAAAGCAGAGATATTACTTTGCCGACTAAGTCTGTCTAGTCAAGGCTATGGTTTTTCTTGTGGTCACGTATGGATGTGAGAGTTGGGACTGTGAAGAAGGTTGAGCACCGAAGAATTGATGCTTTTGAACTGTGGTGTTGGAGAAGACTCTTGAGAGTCCCTTGGACTGCAAGGAGATCCAACCAGTCCATTTTGAAGGAGATCAGCCCTGGGATTTCTTTGGAAGGAATGATGCTAAAGCTGAAACTCCAGTACTTTAGCCACCTCATGTGAAGATTTGAGGATGTTGGACAGGAGTTGGTGATGGACAGGGAGGCCTGGCGTGCTGTGATTCATGGGGTCACAAAGAGTCGGACACGACTGAGCGACTGAACTGAACTGAACTAACTGACTGTGGCTCAGATCATGAACTCCTTATTGCCAAATTCAGACCTGAATTGAAGAAAGTAGGGAAGACCACTAGGCCATTCAGGTATGACCTAAATCAAATCCCTTATGATTATACAGTGGAAGTGAGAAATAGATTTAAGGGACTAGATCTGACAAACAGAGTACCTGATGAACTACGGGCAGAGGTTTGTGACACTGTAGAGAGGACAGGGATCAAGACCTTCCCCATGGAAAAGAAATGCAAAAAAGCAAAATGGCTGTCTGGGGAGCCCTTACAAAGCTGTGAAAGGAAGAGAAGTGAAAAGCAAAAGAGAAAAGGAAAGATATAAGCATCAGAATGCAGAGTTCCAAAGGATAGCAAGAAGAGATAAGAAAGCCTTCCTCAGCAATCAATGCAAAGAAATAGAGGAAAACAACAGAATGGGAAAGATTAGAGATCTCTTCAAGAAAATTAAGAGATACCAAGGGAACATCTCATGCAAAGATAGGCTCAGTAAAGGACAGAAATGGTAAAGACCTAACGGAAGCAGAAGATATTAAGAGGAGGTGGCAAGAATACACAGAAGAACTACACAGAAGAACTGTACAAAAAAGATCTTCACGACCCAGATAATCACGATGGTGTGATCACTCATCTAGAGCCAGACATCCTGGAATGTGAAGTCAAGTGGGCCTTAGAAAGCATCACTACGAACAAAGCTAGTGGAGGGGATGGAATTCCAGTGGAGCTGTTTCAAATCCTGAAAGAGGATGCTGTGAAAGTGCTGCACTCAATATGCCAGCAGATTTGGAAAACTCAGCAGTGGCCACAGGGCTGGAAAAGGTCAGTTTTCATTCCAATCCCAAAGAAAGGCAATGGCAAAGAATGCTCACACTACAGCACAATTGCACTCATCTCACATGCTAGTAAAGTAATGCTCAAAATTCTCCAAGCCAGGCTTCAGCAGAACATGAACTGTGAACTTCCAGATGTTCAAGGTGGTTTTATAAAAGGTAGAGGAACCAGAGACCAAATTGCCAACATCCGCTGGATTACGGAAAAAGCAAGAGAGTTGCAGAAAAACATCTATTTCTGATTTATTGACTATGCCAACGCCTTTGACTGTGTGGATCACAATAAACTGTGCAAAATTCTGAAAGAGATGGGAATACCAGACCATCTGACCTGCCTTTTGAGAAACCTATATGCAGGTCAGGAAGCAACAGTTAGGACTGGACATGGAACAAATAGGAAAAGGAGTACGTCAAGGCTGTATATTGTCCCCCTGCTTATTTAACTTCTATGCAGAGTACATCATGAGAAACAGTGGGCCGGAAGAAGCACAAGCTGAAATCAAGATTGCTGGGAGAAATATCAATAACCTCAGATATGCAGATGATACCACCCTTATGGCAGAAAGTGAAGAGGAGCTAAAAAGCCTCTTGATGAACGTGAAAGAGGAGAGTGA
>SJYF01000608.1:12337388-12349389 GCA_006410515.1 Procapra przewalskii | reverse complement strand
AAACACTAACCAAGAAAGCTTCCCTTAACACAATACTCCTGATGGCTTGTCATGACAGCTGATTAAACTGCCGAAGTCAACAAGCGTCTACAAAGCACAGTTAAAAATTATGTGAAGACCCACAGCACAATTTTTTTCAAAGCACTTTAAAATTTTAATGAGATACAGATCGTGTGACACTAGCCAAAGACAGTAACTGGAATACACCGGGGAGAACCACTTCCAACATATATTTCAGCAGATAATGCCGACTGTAAAGAAAATAAACTTTGCAATATTATATATATTTTCAGCAGAAACATCTGGATATTTAAATATTTGCACTATAAAAACAAGCTCAACCAAGTTCAATTATTACATTTACGTTCATGGTACTGTAGGAATTCATTTCCCACCCAGCTATTTAAACAAAATTTTCTGGTTGATGTGATTTTTAAGTAGACATGATACCAACAGCTACTGAGAATTGCATTCTCAGAGAATTGCATCCAACAGATTGACTTTAAAATGCACTCCAGTCTTGATTATTGTTAGCAGAAAATCTGAATTTACGTATTTTCTTTCAACTGTAAGTAATCAATCTACCTATATTGCATCCTGACGGAATATGTAAGTTAAAAAGGAGAAAACCAAAAGAAAGGTTCGTTGAGCAGTGTCTTTGCACAAAACAGGGCTTTACCGATTTGTTCTGTGGTTGTATATGCTGCCAGGTATTATGGAGTCAGCGCAGCGTAGTCACTGGCTGTCAGTCACAGGATGACAGCATTGTAAATTATGGGGATGCATCTTCAAGCAGAGTTGCATACACATATTTCTAAGGAATCCATCTGCACGCTGATTTATGCTCTTAAAATAGACAACCTACCACTATCTGTTGAAAAGTCTCACAGGTATGAAACTGTCTAATTGAATATCATTTTCCTTTATAATCAAAGTAGGCTCCCGTTTAGCTTCAATCACTTCACAGTCTTAACCTTAATATTTTCTATACAGTGAAAAGGAGTCAAAAGACTTCACGAACAGTTTTGAATAACATTACTTATTTAAATATGTCTCTACTGAGATGAAAATTACTGAATAAAAATATGTCACGGTAGTTGTGTAACTCCTGAGGATATATTATAGCAGTCCTTAAAGCAGTAATTCATTATCATGATAGATTGCTAAAATCTATTCTAAAACCTAACTAGAACAAAGATTTTTCAAAATAAGTGAAAATAATTATTGGCAGGTATACTAAGATCTTTTAAATTTAAAATTAGATTAAGTTACCGTTTGTTGGATAGGTTTTTAAAGACGCCGTTGCACAACCTTTTAACTGAACGATGCTTTCTAATCGTGTGTGTGCGCGTGTGTGTTTATGTGTGTGTGTGTTAGCTGTTCAGTCATTTCTGACTCTTTGCGATCCCATGGACTGCAGCCCACCAGGTTCCTCTGTCCATGTGATTTTCCAGGCAAGAATACTTGAGAGGGCAGCCATTCCCCTCCTCCAGGGGAGATCTTCCTGACCCAGGGATCGAACCTAGGTCTCCTGCATTATAAGCAGATTCTTTACCATGTAAGCTACCAGGGAAGCCTTTAATCACATATGCATAATAAATCTCATAAAAATGACCAGGCAAGGTAAGAACTGATAAAAGTTCTGTTAAGTCCACGTAAACAAATCTATACTTCATAATTTTTAATTTAAATAGCAATATTTTAATAGGAGAAAATTGTTTTAAAGGAAGGATATTTATACATAAACTATTTTTAGGTTCCCTTTGTCATATATTATTATATACCCATGAACATATACTAAATTTAACTGACATTTAATATTTAGTTTTTATCATAGGTAAGAAAAGAAACATTAAAAAGGTTTTGTGAGGTCAAAACTGAGACTCAGAATAGGAAAGAAATGAGAGGAAGAACAATTTCTTATACACACAGGAAACTGCCATTCTAATGTACAAATCACAAACCTTAAAACTGGCAGAAAAATCACATATCTTAATAATCAAGAAGCTGTAGGTGGGAGTGAAAAAAAAGATACTCATAAATATTTGGCTATAGTCATATAATTTTGAGGGAGGCCTTTAAAACTACAATGAAATGATTGTTTCAGTATCATCAGGTCCATGGATGGGATTTCAAGGGTTGATATTACATGTGGATTCAATTCACATGAATGAAGAAAGAAAAAAAAATTTTTTTTTAAGCTATCTATTCAAGATTTTTACTCTAGGTGGTAAGATGTAAAAACTCAGAACAACTTCATTTGTAAGGACTGCTTTTCTGCATACTGAAAATTTCTTAAACCAATTATTTTCTATTGTTACCTTGTAGGCACATTTATCAACCAATAGGGTTTAAAGTATTAAACAAAATCCACTTTAAAAGCCCACCATATTTTTTTTAAACTTTAGACAGACTGTCAATTGTGTTCCAACTACATAATAAGACTTATGCACTCAAAGATGGCCACGGCCACAGCAGGCAGGTGTGCTGAGGGTAGGACAGCTTGAACACATTCAGTTAATAGCCCTACATTGCTCTGACCTAACCCGAAAGACTAACTTTAAAGTCACAGTCCTCATTTTTAATATACTTCCCATTTAGAACTTGATTCTAAAAAATGAAGGTAGAATAAGCAATATTTTTCATTACTCCAGATTTTTCAAGTCTTTCTAAACTTTCAAATTTTAGCAAAACAGCACAACTCAAGAGACATACTATCCATATAAATCTCCTTGTAGTTCTTGACTCTGCAACTGAAATAAATAACATATTTCAAACAGGAGAAGGAACACGTTCACAGGTTTAGATCTTCTCCTGTTTCATGTCTATTCTGACACTAACTTCTTGGTTCAAGTTACTTCTGACACCACTAAATTATTAGTTACCGGTTACATTAAAAGGTTCCTTGAGTACCTAATGAATCTTAAATAATAAATGTGTTTCTTTGACTATTCACCACTCGAAGTTCTGAATTCTATTATAAATAAGTCCATGACTATTTGGTAATAATATTTTGCTTTAGGAGAGATCTGTGAAAGATTTGCAAGCAACCCAAAAATTCAGGTATCCAAATCACAGATGAAGAGACCCCCAGAGTCCTCATTAATAGGATGACTATGAATGATTTAAAATTGTAGTGAGGCAATTCACTACAACTTACATGGGCATTATTGGTTTTAATAATGAGAATCCATACCTTTGAAGGAAAATCCTAATAAAATATTTCATTAGGAAAAAAAAAAGTGGAAGAAGAAGATATCCTCCTTATAAGCTAATCACCAGTGTGAATCCCCTTAGATTCCCAGAGAAGCAAGAGACCATATTTTCATCAAAATATAAATGGTTACCACAGAGGGAATTTAGAACACTGGCTAGCTAGTTAAATAACAATATTATAATATTTGTTATTATAATTATGAATGCCAATTATTACATAGCTATCATAATTATGTTTTCATTAAACCTTCAATTTTCTCTTATAATATCTAAAATTATCTCAATAAATATCAAGGCTGAATTTAAGGAATTTTTTCATGGAATCCTTTTAGTTATTTAGAGTACAGTTATTTTCTATTACCTTTGATTGAAGGAAATCTCTTTTAAGAAAAGGAAGAATATAAACAGTTTACACATAGCTTTGAAGATTATCTCATATAATAACAATGACCACAATACAGAAATCTGTGTACTGTTACTAATGTTAAACACAAAACAGTTGAAAACCCTAATTAGCTAACACACTAGTGAATAAACTTTTTTGCTTCATGTAATATGCTGTGTTTATAACAAATATTCAAAGACTATATTTATATATAAATGACATTCTCTAAGAATTATTTCAAAAGGACTTCATTTTCTAATTGATTTGATCTGCAAGTTTAAAAAGCTTATATTTCAGTAGCCTTTCATCCAAGTAAACAATGATCTACAAAATACGTTTAACTTCATTACTTCTTCCTTTTGACAATATGTTTAACAATGATGTTCTTACAGTACAAAAGGTAAACTGATTTCCCAGGCCAGCCTGCGTAAACACCACCATAAAGCGTCTAAGTCTGCCTCGCTGGGCCTCACACACACACAATCTGTGCTCTCAAACATGAACAGAACATCTTCCTCTAGGCGTCCCAGACTAGTTTACCTCACAGTCAGCACACACACGGAACCAAGAAAAAGGAATATTATATGCAGGAAAACGGCTGCCTATGGTACTGTTAGCAGTGGGGAAAATCGGAAATAAATAAATTTTTCCTTCAAAGGAGGAAATATAAATGATTAAGTAAACTGTGGTAAACACGCACTCAGAGGCACATTTGGCAGCAAGCTAGCAACGAGTCTGATCACTCTGAAGAGTCTAGAGAAATATGCAAGCAAAATCTGGTGAAATTCTAAGCACTACGGTAATTAAAAAGCATCTGCTACTAACAGTAAAGAGTTAGGGTGCAAACATTTAAAATTCTGAAATTCTTAAAGTAAATTTTAAACTTCTCACATAAACTATCTCCTCTCTGAACTATCCTCTCTCTGTCCACGTGTAAAAAATTTTATATTAAACCTGGCTCTTTCTTTGAGGGGTTAGCAACCAGCACTATATCTAGGGGACGTGGACACCTGCCCTAGATTTTACTGCCCTAGATTTTAACATTTCCTAATAGTTCATTGTAAATGCTATCTGCTGAGTTAGTCTTATTTACTAATAGCAAAAAATAAGCTATTTGAAATTATAAGAGAAATCTAAAGTTTCTATTTTATTTTCTCTATTCATTCACTCCTTTGCACATTCATTCAGAGGACAAACGAACAGCCCACTCTGGAGAAGGAAAGTTAAGTTCCCTGACGGCAACACTGAATTCCCAGTGCCAACCACAGGGTCAGAAATTCAGACCACACGGAGAGGCTCACTGGGAGAGGAGAAGGAGGAAAGGGAAGAAGGGGCCACGGGAAAGGAAGGGAAAGGAGATGGTCTAACACAGCAAACGCGAAGAAGCAGGCAAAAGGAAGAGGACGTAAGAGAAGAGTAAGGAGATGCTTAAGTTTTCGAGTCAAGCGTGCCAGCTTGAATTCTTTCTGACTAACTGAAAATCCTGAATACATTTACATTTTTATGTTCCCTTTTCCTCATCAGTTAAAATGTGACTCAAATGAGTTGGCATCTGTAGGTTTAGTGGAAGTCCAACACGTGGTAGGTACTCAGGACATACTTGCTGTCTTATTAACGCCTCAATATACAGTGAAGAATACGTATTTTAAAATCACTGTTCATGTTCTAATGCCATAAAGTAGTATCACTGCCAGGAAAGGCTGAACACTGGCCACCCTTACCAGCTGTTCTGAAGATATATAACCATCATTTAGAAAAGCCCAAAGATCTAACTTCATTTTTTCCAAAAATGGCAAAAAACAATAAATAGCAATTCTTAAGTCCAATGCCAAGCAATTCTAGTATCTGTTACATGACCATAATAGTCCACTGAGGGAAATTATATGGAAGAAAGAAAATATTCTTGTATTTCATCTGAGAATCAGAGTTGGAAGCAAATACATGAACAAATATGTGATAATAAATATAGAAAATATATCAGCAGAGTCAAAGAGTGAATCTCTTTTGATTGTTTTGAGAAATCATTTTATGATGAAAATAACTCCCTCTTAAATTTGTCTTTTATATATATAATTTAATACATCAGCTTTTCTTAAACTGGGGCGTACTTCTATGTCTACCCATAAATTTAAAACTAACAGATAGATGTAATTTCAGAAAATGACCAATAAAAAAGAAACACAACTAATTTTTCCCTCAAACCGCACAGCTGAACCAGAGCCACTCTTTCTAAGATAATAGCAGGGCTCTCTTTCCAAGGAGGGCCTGGCACAGTGCAGTGAAGAAAAGAAAAGCACAATCGTATCCACAGAGGCACCACAGGAGATGAACGCTGAGGCAAGAGAAAATACTGGCAGTCCCCACGAAGGCGCGGGCTTTAAAAGCGTCCACACGTGTAAAAGGCGCGCTGCACTGAGGAGTCCACGGACTCCCAGCCCCGACGCCGGCGGCACTGGGTCCCTGCGGGCACCCACAGGCCCGCAGCTCCGGTGCACAGGGCCTCGGCTCCTTCCTTCCGCTCTGCTGTTGCCTTAAGCCCCCGCTGCGCTGCCTTTCCTTTCTTTCTTATTGACAGGAAAAGCTGTCATGGATTTAGGAACGTGTTTTATGAATTTACATTTTAGTAATCACAGCATTATATAACTTTATTTTTGTTACCATATGTTTAGATAGAAAGCATTGGTGCTCTCTCTTGTGGTCCAGAATAACACATTGTGATCAGGAACTTACAAACTTAAAAAGATTGGCAACCACCTAATATATTCAATATATTTAGTGGCAGCTTCAGAATTTCATTAGAAAAGGGGTTTGGGAGTATGAGTCAGATGGGAGGAGGGTCTACGGAAACCATCTAACTGGGCTTTTATACAAACGAGCGCAGTTTCTGCACCCTCATGGGTGTGGAGGGGGAAGCTGGCGGTGGCTCTGAGGAGAGCCCAAGACCCCCAGAAACCACTCAGCCCTCGACACAGCTGCTGCTTATGTTCGGGAGGATGGCTTCCATGCGGAGTAGAAGCAAAGGTCGGAGTCCAGAGAATACTTACTGACGGCGCGCTATTTTTGTGCCTGGCAATTTTACCTGACATTCAAGAGGGTGAGAATTACACAACATCTGGATCTTAGTGAGAACAAGGACTTGGTCAGCTTCACGCATGCCTGAGATTCAAGCCATGACTGCAAGAGACTCAGTCCTCCGCTAACGCCTGAAGCACTCCTCAGCAGCGGACAGGTCTAGAGGTTTCTCCTCTCCCATCTCCTTCACAAGTCTTGACACTGTTAAAATTTTCTTTTCCACTAAACAGCAAGGAACTTAGGCTACCTGTGAAATTTTGAGAAAGCCAGAGACAGGACGTGGCTAAGAAGGTCTTTATTTCAAAAGGTTAACATTCGCATGTGGCATTTCCTTTTCCTCTCAATTTTGGATTTGGGATTTGGGGGTTCAGGGGTAAAAAAATAAGATGGCTATTTCCTCCAATCAATCATTCTAATCTCTATAGTAAGTTGAGCATATCTGATCTATCAGAAAAAGAAATATTTCTGGAGGCGGAAGGATGAAGGCAAAAAAGTTCTAAAATATTCACCTCTTCTCTCAAACATTCAGCTGTCCGCGCCTCCAAGAGTTAGTACTTCACAGGCACAGCAAAGATAAGGGGTGTTCCAATCATCAGGGAGCAACGACCGCCGCCATTTCCAAACAGGGGAGAAAAAGTAAGAGTACTTCTGAAGAAAACATTTTGTTTCATCTCTAAATGTATACATGCACGCACTGTTTATGTATACATCTCTAAATGTATGTATGTGTGCTATGTATCAGTAAAAGTACTGTTCATATTGCTAAGCTCAGTTAAACCTCTTGGATGTGGAAATGGAAAGACCCTCCTTTATTAATGAGCTCAGCTCTAGAATTAATTCAGTTTACTGGCTAACGTTTCTGGCCTGGAGAATCCCATGGACAGAGGAGCCTGGCAGGCTATAGTCCATAGGGTTGTAGAGTCTGACACGACTGAAGCTACTTAGCACAGCACAGTTTCCTGAATCACTCATTTCCTCTAAGTTTCATTCATTCTCACAAAAAGGTAAATGGGCTTTTAAGCTTGCTAAATGTAAAAAAAAAAAAAAAAAGTATTCATATATCAGATCCAAACCACGAAGTTGCAGGGACAGCAAGTTCAGTAACATGTTTCCTGGTGGCTGTAATCAAGGTTAAACAATGGTGTTTCTGGTCCTAAAGTGGGTTGTGGATATAAGAACTAGTTTTTCTTGCCCAGACAAGCAATATGGAATGAACGATTACAGTCAAAGAAGCAGCTGCAAGAGCTGCAAGAGCCAATCTACACAGACACACACAATGCAGACTGTAAGAGCGTCTGCTCACAGCAAATATAAAGTATACACACACACACACACACACTAATCTATAAAGTTAACCCCTCAGAAAAAATGTTTACAATGACACTAAATTTGCACTGTTAATAGAGCCCAACTGGTGAAAATTTACAGGACTTGGTAATCCTAGAAATTTCCATGAGTAGCTATTAGAAATGTGGTTCAAACTCAGAGGGAGTTTGAAACTTCTCATGCTTCTGAATTAGTCTGAAAAAAAGTTATTTTGATCACTTCACTTTTTCTTAATATAGCATAAAAAGAAAATATAATGAATCCAGGATTTTGAAATCAGGTTTTAAGTTACTATTTTAAAGTTATAACTTTAAATTATATAGCTAGATAGACAGACATAAAGAAAGAAAAGGTCACATTTACTTTAAATTCCAAGAAACTAATTTTGTGGATCAGATAACACGACCCACTGTTTTAAACAAAAAATAATAAAAATTTAAAACTAGTCATCAGAAATTCCGTATGATAAAAAGTTGCCATCAACTGAAATTCTCTGTGAACAACATACCTCTCCCTCATGATGAAAATCATAATGCTAAATCATGAAATATGGAAAAATCTTGAAACGTCGTGTTTAAAGGAGGATGATGCTACTCAGGGCAACTTCATAAGTGCAATTTCTGTCACTCGGTCTGCAGACGCCGGCTGTCTGTGCATCACACGCTGGAGCCCACGCGGTCTTTTCCGGCGGGAGGCTGGGCGACCAGCCGCCACTCTGTGTTGCGTTACACGGAAAAGCCTCCTCCCTGCACTCTGTCTCCATTCCGGGACAGCGGCTCCTCATCTCAGCCACGTCCATAACACTGGGAACACCACCCTGGCTTCAGCGTGTTTCAAAACGGGCACGGCCACCTGCTGGCATCATGCATGAGAGAAAAGCGGCACGCCTCCTCTGAAAAAAGCTGCTCCAGACGTAACGACACACCGACAAGTCTGATTATCCCAGAGCTCATCACCGCCCGACAATTATCTGCTTCAGAAAACACACTATACTTGTGAACTAACTATCTGCGGTCAAAGTCATGAAATCAGTTTGAAAATCAAACGTTCTGGCGAAGAAGGCAATGGCACCCCACTCCAGTACCCTTGCCTGGCAAATCCCATGGACGGAGGAGCCTGGTGGGACAGGTATCTCATTAGTGCCCCTGTCTTCCTGATAATAAATAGTGTAACATGACCATTTACACATTTATTTCAAAAAGTATCTGTTGAATAATGTGAAACCTCAAATGACAGGAGAAGAGTATTTAGTTAACTTAGGTTCAGTGAAAACTGGATGAGTTGCCAGGAAATAACACTGCATATGGCTAGAACTATTGATAATTTCGGCATAACACTTCTAAGATAAAAACTCACAGCTATTAAAGCTATTCGTAATGGCTTACTGCTTGAATTTTAAGTTACTTTCTCTTATTTTTCTAGGACCTTTGTGCCTATTTTTTTGTTCTCAGGACGAGGGTGTTTAATAATGCAAAGATAACTTAAAGATCCAAAATCAAAAGGGCAACAAGACTGTTGGCAAGATAATGTATTGTTAAGGAAACTGTCCAAAGTTATTAAAAAAAATAACAACAATAAGACTCTAGCTAATTTGAGGAAAGAGTCTTATGGGCAACAGTGAGAACATGTCCGCAACCAGACTGCAAACCCCAAGATTACTGACATTTACAGAAAGCCTTTACTTCTTTCCCATTGTCTCTGTCTGCCGGCATGTCTGGCAAATTTTTCATTGGCTTTACTCTAAATATGTATTATCCATAGAACTTAAGCACACAGAGTAAAAGAGAAAATTTTAAAACTCCCAATTTTTTTGTCTTGCAGTAATTTTGGTAAAAGATTTTGTGTGGGCTTTTGGACCGTATGCAATTTTATGCTTTCCGCCTATCTCATTGCTTAGAATAACTGGGCTTGACATCAAACAGAAAGTAAAACACCCCTTCTTGAATTGCAAAGGTAAACTGCATAGGGTGAGGGGGCAGAGAGAAATAGCTTGTCACAAATAAAGTTTAAGCCTTCGTCTCTCTCACTCACAGCCTTACCCGGAGGAAATAATGAATCATGAATGCGTTTATTATTTCATTCGTGCCTTTATTATTTACTTGCTGTTTACTTACTGTCTCACTTGGGCCGGGACAATGAAACACAAAGACTCACTCCCTGCATTCACAGAACTCAAAAATGTATGGGAAAGCCATGAATTTCTGTGATAGGTGCTTGTTGGATAAGACACGGGAAAAGGCCTGCTTGAACTGGCAGGCAAAAGGAATCAGGTTGTCCAGGTAAAAGGGGGAAAAAACCTTCAGGGCAAATTTTATAGAGAGCGCCCCTTATGAGCTAGACTCTGAGGTGAGAAGTGCCTCAGATGTACTAATTCACTGGGAATGAGCACTTCTCTCTTTTCGAGGGACATCATTCATCAAAGGAAAAGCTTCTATTCTTAAATGACCAATTTAGAAATCTTTAATACGTGGAACAAGTGATCTGACTGAAACACAGACGCTTCCAGGCATAACATAGACACTAGAAGAATTAAAACCACATCATACTTTGTGTGTGTGTGTGTGGTGGGGGGGGTGACCACCCCAGGTTCGCAGCACCCCCAGATCCCGTGGTAGTCACCATTTGCGAGTTTCCATCACCGGGCTGCTGAGCTCCACTGGAAGAAGTGCATCAACCGGGTGGCCTGGTGCCTCTACGAAGTTATGGTTTCAAGGCTCGCAAACCACTCAGCAATTCTGCATTCTGCTGGTCAGCTCCTTCTGCCCCTTCCCACAGCAGCTTTCCAAAGCTTGGCTCCATCCCCAGGGCCCTCCCTCACAGCCTCAGGCTTTCATCTCAGAAATAGTTAGGCTTCAAAGAACAATTAGGGGCCATGAAGCTAACACTTCACAAACCCTGAGAATGTTTAATCAGCAAGCCCTCTACTCAGAGCTAGAGGACTTCTCCCCTCCGCAAGGCTAATTCCTCCTGACACTCCCTCCTGACTAACCATGTCCCCTGAATTCACCCTCTCCAGGAACTTCCCCCTCCTCTCACCTCTGTCTCTCATCTCCTTTGACTCAGAGTCTCAACAAGTTCAAATTTCACCCACCTTAAAAAAAAAATTGACAAAACTCCTCAAGTCTACTGCACTCTGGGTTCCCCCCACCCCCAACAACGTTGGTAAAACAGTTTTCCCTAAAGCCAGCATGATCCTCACAAATGCTAAATACACAGGTCTCTCCTCAGTCCTCAACTTCACAACCATCTCTAAGGTGCCTGACACCTCTTTCTAGAAAGTTTCCCTGCCTATGGCTTCAAGCAACAACCACTTCAATATTCTTACCTTGAGAACCCCATGAATAGTATGAAAAGGCAAAATGATAGGATACCAAAAGAGGAACTCCCCAGGTCAGTAGGTGCCCAACATGCTACTGGAGATCAGTAGAGAAATAACTCCAGAAAGAATGAAGGGAAGGAGCCAAAGCACAAACAACACCCAGTTGTGCATGTGACTGGTGATAGAAGCAAGATCCGATGATCTAAAGAGCAAGATTGCATAGGAACCTGGAATGTCAGGTCCATGAATCAAGGCAAATTGGAAGTGGTCAAACAAGAGACGGCAAGGGTGAACGTAGACATTCTAGGTTCAGCGAACTAAAATGGACTGGAATGGGTGAATATAACTCAGATGACCATTATCTCTACTACTGCAGGCAGGAATCCCTCAGAAGAAATGGAGTAGCCATCATGGTCAACAAAAGAGTCCAAAATGCAGTACTTGGATGCAATCTCAAAGATGACAGAATGATCTCTGTTGATCTCCAAGGCAAACCATTCAATATAACAGTTATCCAAGTCTATATGCCCCAACCAGTAACGCTGAAGAAGCTGAAGTTGAACGGTTCTATGAAGACCTACAAGACCTTTTAGAACTAACACCCAAAAAAGATGTCCTTTTCATTATAAGGGCCTGGAATACTAAAGTAGTAAGTTAAGAAACACCTGGAGTAACAGGCAAAT
>SJYF01000608.1:12290817-12308015 GCA_006410515.1 Procapra przewalskii | reverse complement strand
ATGGGGAAACAGTGGAAAGAGTGATAGATTTTATTTTTATGGGCTCCAAAATCCTGCAGATGGTGACTGCAGCCATGAAATTCAAAGACACCTGCTCCTTGGAAGAAAAGTTATGACCAACCTAGACAGCATATTCAAAAGCAGAGACATTACTTTGCCAACAAAGGTCTGTCTAGTCAAAGCTACGTTTTTTCCAGTGGTCATGTATGGATGTGGGAGTTGGACCATAAAGAGAGCAGAGTACTGAATAAGTGATGCTTTTGAACCGTGGTGTTGGAGAAGACTCTTGAGAGTCCCTTGGACTGCAAGGAGATCCAACCAGTCCATCCTAAAGGAAATCAATCCTGAGTGTTCATTGGAAGGACTGATGCTGAAGCTGAAACTCAAATATTTTGCCACCTGATGCAAAGAACTGACTCACTGAAAAGGCTCTTGATGCTGGGAAAGACAGAAGGCAGGAGGAGAAGGGGACGACAGAGGATGAGATGGTTAGATGCCATCACCGATGCAATGGACATGAGTTTGAGCAAGCTCTAGAAGCTGGTGATGGACAGGGAGGCCTGGTGTGCTGCAGTCCATTGGGTAGCAGAGTCGGACATAACTGAGCAACTGAACTAAAGCTTAAGTAATTTATTATAAGTTTTCAGTTATTAAACATTAAAGTTATTTTTAAATGCACCAAGTAGGCGATGATTACATCCAGAGTTGGCACAGGTATGGAGAAACAGATATTATTCTCCAGGGACACAGTTGTATATTGATATACTCTATGGGGAATGAGATACGTAAAAGTTTATATGTATATTTATCCTTATATGCACAAATTCCATTTCAAGATTTTAACCCTAAGTAGACAAAAATTAAAAGCATACAAAGACATAGGTATAAGAATATTCATATTAGAAATTATTAGAGTATCTATCAATAAGAGATTAGTTAAGTACAATATGTCAAACCCTACCATAAATTAATGAGAAATGGTGACACAGATCTGTATTTATCAAAATAAAAGTAAATTCATAGTATATTGTTGACATAAATACAGAGAGCAAAATAGCAAACACAACGTAATTCCAGAAAGAGGTGGTGGGAGGACATGGACATATGTGCGTATCTAAAAATACGGTCCCCAAAATATCAACAATGGAAGGATGTTGACAGTGAGATTTTAGGTAGTCTCCACTTTAAAAAGAGAAGAATTACTAAAAGCCTCCTTGTGTTACAAAGGGGCATCAAAGCAATACAAGAGCGCACAACCTGAGAGGCACTCCAGCTCCAATCTAGGCCACGAAAGAAAGCAAGTGCTGATGGCAAGTACGTGGCTACAACGGAAGGTGAGGGACAAGCTCAGCAGAGCGGAACCGAGTGGCCTGAGCCCCGGGAGCCGGTTCCGGGCCCACCCTCAGCACAAGCACGCCGCGCTGACGCACGCGGCGCTGACTCGGCCAAGCCATGGGTGAGCCTGGGCCTCAGCTTCCAAATGGCAAAACGAGCGCCCAGGGCATCCTCAGAAGCCTTCTGAACCCCAAGGCTCTGTGGCTGAAATCTGCAGAAGAGCAGGGGGGAAACACAGTAACTCCTCACTCCCTTGCCAGTCACGGTGGATTACTCTATCATCTCTCAGTACACCTTAGTCCATTTGTACAAGACGTGAAATACCAAAGCCCAGAAAACGAGAACAGCAACGAAAGCGCATACACACACGCAGGCACTGGTTATTGGCAATGTCATTGATTGTTCCTCAGAGAGGAGGGCAGACCACTCACCTAAGGATGGAGCCCACGGGAGACCCCTCACTATCCCAATAAAAGCTCATTCCCAGAGCTGACAGTGCTCTTGTAACATTTCACTCTTATACAGATAAAAAACTACAATATGATCCAGTTGACATTGTGGTTATTTATATTTCTACTGACAAAAATCTCAGGAAAAGAGTCAAGTGAGACCTTGATGTTGCATTTCACTGTTACTCAGATAGATCAATAATCAAATCTGGAGAGCTGCCAATAAAAATAGAATAAACATCATTAGCATTTTAATAAACCTGCAAGCCAGAGGGCTGGAAAAACAGAGCAAGACAGAGCAAAGGGAAATAAGCGTGTTGAGTGCCTTCCCTCTAGCGGTTTGCCCCTGGCAGTCCGCCGTGTCCTCCCCACGGCACTCCTGCAAAACACAAGCTCCAGGGAGATGTTGCTGTATTTTTAAACCTCTCATAGAGCTGCCCCAGCCCTAAAGTTCTGGGGATATGTTGTAGTCTTTTTTTTTAACTGAGAATAAATAACCTAACTTTTAAAATACTTTCGGAAAGCGCTGATCTTTTAGTTATAAGCAGCATCTTGAATGTCAGATAGCCAGAATGTGATTTAATATGTTAACCAAATAGATTCAGATGAAAGATGAAGGAAAAAGTGGTAAGAAGATGGGAGGAAAAAAAGAAAAGGAAGAACATGCATGCATATGCAACAGCTGGAGAGCGACAGCGCATAGGTAGACGGCCGAGGCAAAGTCCTTTGAGACCACGTCCAAGTCAGATCTTAGGATTCACGGAATATAGCAAACAAAGAATTACACATAAACACGCAAGGTGAACAGCTAATTTCCTTAATTTTCAGTCATTATAGTTCCTCAACTGAAATAGAAGTTAGAAACTGAAAGCCCTGCTTCCTGAGATATTTTGAATTTCATTTAATCTCACTATTCCATGATACATGTGTGAGTATGTGTATATGTATAGAAAATCTTAAAATGTAGTTTTAAAAAGTATAATATTAAGATAGATTTGGATGCAAACTGCAAGTGAAAAACATTCACAGAGGTAAAGCAGCTATGTATGAAGGTATTCTATGGTGACAAAAGTAGGGATCACTGCTTAAAAAAAAAGCTCCATTTATCAATCTGAAAACACTTCACCCATTTAATCTGAAAATAGAGATGTTTACGAAAATATACAAAAATGAATACACACTAAATGCCGTATTTTCTTCGCTAATTATGAACACTGCAGCATCACCACACCGTAAGCAATAAGTCACCTTCAAGAATCTGCCAGTGTCTATAAAGCGTTTAAGACCTTTGCTGTCAATTTGCAGGGAACCATAAGGCTACAATGGTGATAAAGCATCGATGATGGATGACACCACCCAAGCCACCATCCTAGTAATGAACTAATGATTCATACTCAAGGTGCTTTTGAAACATGATTAAGCCCCCAAACATTTCACTATGGTAGGTTCTCATTACCCCAGTCTTATAAAAGAGAACTCAAATAAGATGTTGTTTTTTTTTAATTTTATAAAAGAGAACTTAAATAAGTTTACGAAGGTTATATAGTGAGTGACAATGATAAAGTCTGGAGTAACAATAACAACGACTCCCATCGTCCTCTGTGAGCCCTATTCATTAGTACTGCAGAGAAGACTTCCAGAGAAATTTATTTCATTGTTCTGCATCTAACTGACCTTCTCTGGTAGCCACTGGCAAATGTTTGCCAAAATATCACTGCCCAAAAAACTCCTTACAATGCCATGTATTATAAAATGAATATGTCAAGAATCAGATGAAAATGTCATCAGTGACACAACAATAAAAGAAAATATTCTACAGACTTAAGGAACGGAAGAAGATCTAAGTTAACGGGGAAAAACTTCCTGAGAGAATGTCACCAGTGACTACATTAACAGAAAAGGAAGAGATCCCAGCTCTAAGGAAAGAAGACAAATAAGGGGGCGCAGTTCCTGGGAATCAAATGCTCTGTAACGGATGCGGAAGGGCAAAGCCTCCTCTATAAGAGCTTCTGGGAAAGCCACAACAGCCCACTGAGATATCTCATTATTCCAGTGGAGACAGAGGTAACACGCCCAAGCACCTGTGAGAGCTCTTCAGCGCTGAATCCCAAAGTCACTGGGTTTCTTACTTGCGTGTTAAAATGAATGACATAATTTGTGAATGTCAAAAGCAGTCACATCACATCAGATAGAAATTTAATTTGAACAAAAATTTCCACCACATAGCCTTTAAAATATAAAGTCAAAAGCTGTCAATTTTCCTACTCCAAAGTCTTTGGAAGTTAAGTTTCACTTGTACAAATACTTGAAATCAAACAACCCAGCTCGGTGTGTCTACTCTTTTGAAATTAAAAAGAGTAATTTCACTTTTAAAAGAATTACTTTTACACTGAGTATTTATTTTAAATGGACTTAGCTTGCAAATGTGATTTTCAAAATAAATGATCGCAGCTTGATACTGATGATTAGAATACATTTGGGGTCTATTCTGGAATTTTCACCTGTATATGATTAGCACTTTTAAATAACAGCTTTACTAGAACTTTCAAAATAACCTGCGTATTTTTGATTACCTGCCTGAGGATGAACTACAAGGCCAGGTTTAAACCTAGAAGTTTTGTTCCACCTAAATGCTTACGGGACACGACTCTCCCAACAATGAAGTGAAATCAATGCCAATCAATACTGAGAACATGGAGAACACTTGTTGGGATTTCCTGCTACCTTGAATCACTTACTATTCCATGGTCTCCCCCGTGTGCACTCCCAAGCTCATCAGTGTGGATCACCACAAACTCTCAGTTCTTCTCCCCGAGAACAGTGTGCACTCTGCACAGCCTATACAGAGGACTGAAATGTAAAACGCAACTAACAGTGGCCAACCAGTCAAGATAAATGAGGCCATGCAGATGAAGCTCTAGAGAGACACTGTCAGTGGGGAAAACACACAAGCAGCAACAGGAGCGAAAAGTCAGGCTGACCTTGTCTCTTAAATAAAACAGCTACAGTTTCAAAACAGGATGCCGCATCAAGGAGCCGCAGTGGCCCTGTGGATGTCTAAACATCTGTCGGAGCCTGCCCGGAGATACTTCACACTTCTCCCCCTCTAACAAGCTTCACTGTTACATGTTACATTTGTACTTGGAGACAACTGCCAAAAGCCATCACCAAAAAGGAAAAAAAAAACCCACAAAAACAAAGCTCCTCTATAACCTAATAATGCTGTCTTCGTACTGGGAATAAATTCGTAAAAGAAAAATATTGGAAACAAGAAGAAAATGGACAACTTATAAAGCTACAAATTATTAAACATTTGAAATTCCAATTAGAACATGGTATGCAAAATATCAACCGTATGATAAGTAATGTATATTTCTTTGAAGATACTTATCCAACAAGTAAATCTGCAGGAAAAAATTGTTACAGAAAACTCCTCTGTTCTGTTTCATTTTTTAATTCCTTACTAAGTTTAATGATGAAAGCCAGGGCACTGTCATGACATATTTTGTCGTCCCTTTTCCAAATAAATTGCTGCCGCAAGGATATCGTGTTTCTTCCAGATTTCTCTCCCCTTGCCTTCACTCATTTTGTTAATTCAGCAAGGTCAACATGTTGTCACACTGAAACTGTATCCATGAACCTCTCTCATAAACCACCACTCTCAGAGAAGTCAGTTTGGGCCTCCTTAACTCTTCAATTAAATTCATAAACATTTTTAAAGGTGAAGTCTACACTCGGTACATGAGCTTGCTATTTCAACTGACTCCTTTGGTTTGCTCTATTTCCTGGCCAGTATGAACAGTTCACTTTCTTCTTCTTTTACCTGGAACACTAGCTCGTGCTCACTAGGGTTGTTTGTGCTGCCGTCTAATCAATCAACACACATTCACTAAACTTCCGGTCAGAAGCCCAGGACTACAGAAAAGACAAAATTCCCAGATACAGTTTTAATTCCTATGCAGTTATCAATGTCACATTCTAAGAAATTTACAATCCATCTGAGTATAAATTAAAACTAAAAGAAAAAAATTCAACCTACTCTCTTCTCTCCAAATGTGAGATTCTCCGGGTACATATTCACACAAAATATTCATCTCTGTGTGTGTGTGTAATACAACATAACATCAAAATACTAAAACATATTGGTAACTTGCTAATGAAAAAAAAAAGACTAATCAAAACCAAAAATAAGAACCGAGTTTAAATTCAAATTAAAAGGAAAACAAATGGAAATTGTATTTCCCAAATGAAACCACTTCTCAAAATACCATAGTAAATCACGGAGGGAAATGCTTCCAGGCTTCATTTAACAGGCAGTAAAACCCGGAGGCAGGCTTGATTAGCGTGCTGCTATAGCAAATGGCAAGATGAGCTACGGAAACCTATCAGAACCACCCACAGCCCTAACTAGTCTATCGGGGCATGGTCTTTGAGGTGAGAGTTAAAATTAAGTGTTTGAAACATGAAAAGACTCTCACTTCTATTTGTGGAATTTTTTGTGGCATATTTGTCACAGGTGTTAGTACCATTATTGACTCTATGGCTTACAAGTTATGTCCTCACCAGACTCATTATTAAAAAACACAGATGTTGAAGACAAGCATAACAGCGATTAAGTTTCAGCCATCATTCTTCTAAGACGTGGACTCCTTTCCACTTCTCCCTAACTTGACAATAGGGTAGAAACGGTTCTCTTCTGAATAATATGAAACACGGAAAACTGTTTTAAATAAATCTAAAATCAAGGCCCTTTACTTATGTACTTTTAAGTTCGTTTCCACACTATACCTTTCAGAAGAACTGTCTTTTTCCCCTTGCATTTTTTTAGGTGAATACTCAAACAGTAACACTAGAACTTCAAACGGATGGTATTTCATTGTAATTTCATTTAATCAATGATATTTATCTTATTAGAATCCAACTTAGCTAGCACTCACATTCAACAGACTCTACTGGTAGGTCTAACTGCTTATTGACTAAACGTCTTTTGAACTTGGAATAAGCTTTTGTGGGAAGTTTGGTGGGCGGGACTGAGGTCAGGGAGATCTGCGTTCAGTCCTGACTCCACTCACTAGTTGTGATTGTCCGCAAAACCCTTCACCTTTCTGAGTCTTTTTTATTTTGACCTCATCTATAAAATAGAGTGTAATGATACCAACAGGGCTTCCCCCGGTGGCTAAGATCCTCTGGAGAAGGGCATGGAACCCACTCCAGTATTCTTGCCTGGAGAATCCCATGGACAGAGAAGCCTGGTGGCCTACAGTCCATAGGGGCCGCAAAGAGTCAGACCCAACTGAACTGACTTAGCACGACGCATGAACTGAACGGACTTAGCACGCACGCTTGCAATGACACCTAAGTCACAGAGTTGATGTGATAACTAAACAGGGTAATGAATAAAACACTCTTGGCAACTTACTATAAAATTTCAACATAGATCAGCCACAAAATCACTGTCTGAGCAAGAAACCACACCAAAACTTCATAGCTTAACAAAAACCACCCTTATCTGCTCACGGGTCCCTGGACCAACAATTTGGACTGGGCTCAGCGGCGCAGTCCTGCTGGTTTTATTCACAGGGCTGCAGGAATCCAAAGTTTTGCGTAAGGCTGGATGGTCTGACTCGGCATCACGGACATGTCTGACAGATGGACTGGCTAGACCTCTATCTCCAGGTGATCTCCCGTTCTCAGAGACACAACTCTGGGCTTCCTCAGGTGGGGCAGCTTCCAGAAAGACAAGAACAAAAGTTGCAAGCCCTCTTGAAGCCAAACCTTGGAAGCCCTCCCACAAAATTTCCACCGCGTCCTCTTGGTTAGAGCAAGTCACAAGGCCAGGGTAGGCACAAGGGGCCAGGGAAAGACGCCCTCCTGATGTGAGGACAGCTGCATCTTAAGGCACGCAGGCAGGCACACGGCGGAGGGCGCAGTGTGTGGCTATAGTTCACAATCTTCTACAGCCTGCAAAATGGTGACAAACTTTTATAACGCCTATGCCATCTTTCCACTATAAATAACTGCAGAATTCATGTCTTAAAACCAAAAAGAAGGAAAAACTAGCTTGAGTTTCCCCCAATCTAGAGAACACTGTTCTGTTGCTTCAATGACAGACTTAAGACCAACATCCAGAGCTAGTGACTGATACCATCATTTAGATTTCTTTGTTTTTCTGTGTTCTAAGAGTCTTCCACATTTCTCTATTTAATCTAGTCAGTATATTTATTTTCATCTGATTTGATATTTTAACCTTCAGCATGTAGCTTTCTAGTCAAACAATTCATAACGGATAGAATCACCAAAAAATCTGGATCAGTATGCTGCACTTCAAGAAACTCTGACATTTTTTTTTAAAAAGTAAAGAAAAACATACCATTGTAAAAACTAAATATCCTTTTGTTCTTCTCCATAAAAACGGTCACTAGAGAAAAATAATTTTGTGGTATAGTTCATCAGCAAGGCTGTAGAGATCTAGCCATACAGATTTAAGCAGAAATAAAGAACAAGATTTTTATAGCCACTAACCAGCAAAAAGTAGAATGCCAAAGCAAAACTTGAAATTTAATTTATTGTATCAAATCTAATTTTAATGACTATCTTTCTAAATTTTTGTCATAGCTATAGAAAGTCATTAAATGATAAATGCTACCAAAACTTCCTTTAACATGACTGTCTCTGAAAGATCCATTTCAAGAGCCACAGTCCTCAATCCAATCCAATCCAATCTGCTTCGGGCAACCTCATGGAGCAGGCTATGCCACTAGACACACTGCGTGGCGAGAACGGCTCCTTGAGGAAGGAGAGAAGCGCAGGGAATAGCTGCTCGCTGTTTGACAGTATGGTGAACAGAGAAGCGGTTTGGGGAATGGTTAATTCCCTAAATTTGACATTTTTTTTAGCTGAGGTTCAGTTACAACATGGCTTCATAAAGAAACAGTTGGAAACTCAAGTTGTTTTCAATTTTAGACAAATTGGTGCTGCCAAAATTATAATACTCAATAAAGGAAAACTTTAAAAACAGAGGCATGCCTAATCTGATTTTTAAGACATTCAAAAATCCTGATTACATTATGAGAAGCCATACAAGAAGCCGAATACACATCTGTCTAGAGAAAATGCCACCCGCCAGTGCCGTCTTTGGTGGTTAGAGACATTCCTCCTCTGGGAACAAGCCTCCTTAGTGGGCATCACTGAAACTAGATAACTCGGCTCGATAATTACAGATTAAAGATAACCCCGTGCTACCATTCGGGAAAGATGATCTACTCGATTCATTCTTAAAGGAAATCTTGTGTGTCTAACACATTCCCATTTTGCTTTAACTATCTCAGAGTCCTACATGAGTGGCAGATCTGCTATATAGGTTCATATGGAACAGTTACCGTTTTTGAAAACTAGTGGCAATTCTAACATTCTTCCGTTATATTGCTTACTAATCTTAATTGCCGTGATTTCAAAAGACAGTTCCAAAGTGCATCTTGAACAAACAGAAAAGCAATTAGCCTAAATTAATTGCTTTGCTGATGTGATTTGCAGTAGGGATGCCTAGTGGTTCTGCAACTCCTGGCAGTGCTTTCACAAGTTGATGTTCTGATGATTTTTTAGCCTATTTTTGCACCAGAGCAATTAACCAGATAATTGTTTTAATGTGAACCTGCCCTTAATCAGTATGCTTAGGTTCATACTAACAATTAACCAAATATTAAACATACACTTAAACAGCAGCACTTAAAAGTGCTATAGGAAGAATCAAGAAAAAACTTGCAACACTTTTCTCGTGCAGCCATACTCTTCTCACCAAGAAACAGAAAAAATGCTGTTCCTGTCTCCTCTGCCTCTTTTCAATTAAACAAGGTCTCATTACATACGAAGAGCAAAGTTTCTGGGTCTTCATTTAAAAGTATTCCAAAGATTCGATTCAAAAGACAGAAGCCGACGATTCAGCATGAAAACCTGGGAGGAGGGCACGGCCCCCCGCGCCGGTGTTGTTGCCTGGAGACCCTCGTGGACAGAGGAGCCCGCCAGGAGCCGGCCATGAGGGCGGGACGAAGCCAGAGCGCACTGTCCCGCACGGCGCTGCCGCGCTCAGGCAGAAAGGGCGCGACACCGAAAGCAGGCTGCATCTGAGCCCAGGCAGGATCTAGTCAGCACCAGCCTGATTCAGAAATGCATGAAACCTGGGCAAAGAGGACATGCGAACCAGCTGCCTGGATTTTAACCAGCGCTCAGGCCACATTTAAATACACACTTACACACCCTTCAGAAGCAGCGCTCGTAATTCGCTCAGCACACAGGCACTGGGTTACTCCTCCGAGCGGGGCTCTGTGCAGAGGGCCACAGACGGAGGCGGGCTCGCCCCCCAAGGGGGGCCTAGCCGCACAGCGCACGGCCACCCAAGGCCGCCGGCCGCCAGCTGGCCGCGGGTTCAGCCGCCCGCGACGGGATGCCGCGCTCACTGCAACCTCCGTCATTATTTCCTCTTTTCCTTAACAGGAGAAGACCTGCCATTCACTTTAAGGCAAACTACTGGCAGTGCAACTAGAACTGTCAATGAAACAAGTCTCATTAACTTCGGAACTTCAGTAAGCAAGGAGTTACTTTATGCTACCTTAAATTAAGTATTTTATCAGTTGAGGAGTGATATACATAAGACCTTTCCGTCTTCATGAGGCAAAAAGGTTCAAGCTGAAAGTACTGTGTCATTCTTCATGTCGCCATGTCTTCTTCTTTAATTTCTAAAAGGGCCATCATACAGAAAATGGCCCAGGCAAAAAACATGTCAAGTCTGCCATTTTTAATTATTACCAGTCAAGTTCCCGCAATTTGTCCTCTGGTTAAACATGTGTGCACCTATCTCCTAAGATATTTCTTTACGCCACTGTTCATAAAATACTTTAGGCTGAAGCAAAATCTCTTGCACAAAATTAATAACTAATCACAGGAGATATTTATCATCTCAAGCCTTTTACAAGGAAATTGTCAGATTTAATCACCTTTCTCATATTTTCACTATTTACTGGGCTTCATTTATCATACATTTTAAAATTTTGACAACAGTGAGTTATTTTAATTACCATTTCTGGTTGGGGATTAAGAATAAGACAACTCCTTAGGGAAGGGGAGGCAGGGGAGGAAGTCATATATTTGTCTGAACAGTCAATAAACTATTATCATTTTCATCAATAGATGAAGATTTTGTTCAATGTTGGCAATTTTAAAATGGGTTTGAGTTTAGGAAGCCTCCCAATGCACAGCAATGCATTCTTCATCAATATAACTTGTGTCCATCCTTTCTCATAATTTGATCATGAATTCTGATTTCATAACATATAAAACATGATTTTTAATCCCACAAACTAACTGCTTCATATATACATTCACTCATCTTTAAATTGCCTTAAAAACACAGACTCAGTAACAATATTTAAATAGCACATCCAGGAATACCAATAATATGATACTATAAAAGTTCTATATTATTACTTACAAAAATGTTTACTTATACGTTATCATCGCTCACTAGGAACCAAAGACAAAGTGGAAATTTAAAATTACCACTGTATGTTGGAACTGTCATAAAAATTGACATTATTCCACAAGACAAAATAATGTGAACATGGAGAATCAATAAGACAAACTCATCCACGTCAAATCCAGCTTCCATCTCATCTTCAGAACTGGAGTTAAATATCAAACCTGGCTGACACAGATAAGATACAGAAGATCTCATATAGATTTTCCTTTCAAGTAACTGTACTAGGTTAAATGCTTTAGTGCTATATATTAATTAATATTTCCTATAAGTGATATTCAATAATTAGAATTACTCAAAAAACCAATATCAGAACTGATATCCAGTATCACTACATACCAAACGATGAAAAAGTACCTTTAATTTGAATTTCATCTGAGGATAAAAGCACACATCATTTCATCAGAGAAACTTTCTGTTCTATAGAGAAATATCATCAGCTATTTGAAAAATCACATATACAGATTAGTTATGGCAGTTATTTTTTTACCAAAGGTACTGAAACATTCAATGAAGTTAACTTCCTTCTTTTTAACTCAGTAATACTTACTCAAAGTATATAGCACCTAGTATTCTCCTTTACTCTGCAATTATTAATTTATTACAACTGAGAGAGAGCATCTGTAGAAACTAAAATATTTGTAAAAATAAATATGGATCATCACATGCTTAAATATCTATTCTAAATTCATCCTGAAATTCTTTTTGGTATCAAATATGAGCCAGATGTGATATTAGACATAAAAATGAGCACCACTTTCTACTTTTCCTCAATAAAGTTAGGAAGAAATTAAGAGCATTTGTAAATGGCATTGTTGGGGGAGAAAATGTTTTTGTTACAAAATTTAGATGTTTTTAAAATCTATAGGTCTTAATCAAACAAAGCTAGTGGAGGTGATGGAATTCCAGCTGAGCTATTTCAAATCCTAAAAGATGATGCTATGAAAGTGCTTCACTCAATATGCCAGCAAATTTGGAAAACTCAACAGTGGCCACAGGACTGGAAAAAGTCAGTTTTCATTCCAATCCCAAAGAAAGACAATGCCAAAGAATGTTCAAACTACTGCACAATTGCACTCGTTTCACATGCTAGCAAAGTGATCCTCAAAATCCTTCAAGCTAGGGTTCAACAGTACAAGAACGTCCATATGTACATGCTGGATTTAGAAAAGATAGAGGAATGAGAGATCAAATTGCCAACATCTGTTGGATCATAGAAAAAGCAAGAGAGTTCCAGAAAAACCTCTGTTTAACTGACTACACTAAAGCCTTTCACTGTGTGGATCACAACTAACTATGGAAAATTCTTCAAAAGATGGGAATACCAGACCACCTGACCTGCCTCCTGAGAAATCTGTATGCAGGTTAAGAAGCAACAGTTAGAACCAGACATGGAACAACAGACTGGTTCCAAATCAGGAAAGGAGTATGTCAGCTGTATATTGTCACCCTGCTCATTTAACCTATATGCAGAGTACATCATAAGAAATGCCAGGCTGGATGAATCACAAACTGGAATCAAGATTTCCAGGAGAAAAATCAATAACCTCAGAGAAGCAAATGACACCACCATTATGGCAGAACTCGAAGAGGAACTAAAGAGCTTCTTGATAGAGGTGAGAGAGGAGGGTGAAAAAGCTGGCTGAAAACCCAGCATTCAGAAACTACCATCATGCCATCTGGTTCCATCACTTCATGTCAAGTAAATGGGGAAACAGTGGAAACAGTGACTTTATTTTCTTGGGCTCTAAAATCATTGTGGATGGTGACTGTACTCATGAAATTAAAAGACTCTTGCTCCTTAGAGAAAAGCTATGACAAACCTAGAGAGCGTATTAAAAAGCAGAGACATCACTTGCCAACACAGGTCTGCATATTCAGAACTATGGCTTTTCCAGTAGTCATGTATGGTGTGAGAGTTGGAACATAAAGAAGGCTGAGCACATCAGAACTGATGCTTTCAAACTGTCATGCTGGAGAAGACTCTTTCAGAATCCCTTGACAACAAGGAGATCAAAGTCAGTCAATCTTAAAGGAAATCAACCCTGAATATTCACTGGAAGCTGAAAATCCAATCCTTTGGCCACCTGATGCGAAGAGCCGACTCACCGAAAAACAGCCTGAGCTCCCATGAGGGCAGGAGGAGAAGGGGGTGACAGAGGATCAAGTGGTGGATGGCATCACCAACTCAACAAACATGAGTTTGAGCAAACTCTGGGAGATGGTGATGGACAGGGAAGCCTGGCGGGCTGCCATCCATGGGCACAAAGAGGAGGACGAGACTGATAAAGACTGAACAACCACCGGTCTCATCCCAAACTCTCACTTCTCAGATATCCCACAAGGAAAAGAAAACGGAAGACTCTACTGACGTTCAGAAAGATCAAGCGTAGTCTGAGGGTAGAATGACCACAAAAGTTGCCATCCAAAGCTGGACATGCGGATCACAGAAGGGGCACAGACAGGAACCCGACGATACCCCAAATCCACAGGGAGGGGCTGAGACTGGCCTGAGCAAAGCAGGAGCCAGGGCAGGAGGCCTGGGGCAGGCAGTGCGCCCCTCGCGGTCAGAGCTGGGCTCCGGAGGTGGAAAAGTGGGCTCCAAGGCTGTGTCCACCAGTTAGGAGCTGAGAGTGGTCTAATCTTCCTGGACCCTAATCTCTTCATCTAAATGAGGCTAGTTTCTTCCTCAGGGTTGCAGAAGTTAAATGAAACACAGGGTGGAAACACTGCACACTGTGTCTCACAGACTGTAATTAACGGTAGCTATTACTACCTGCTATTATTAACCTTGGTTCAAAAACAAAGGAGAGAAACTATTATACCCTTCAGCCTCAGCAGCACCACAGAAAACAAGCGTGGTTTTAAAGACAGCGTCTAATGGCTAGGACACCAGAGGCATCATTTTCAAAGATGGCCAGGGGACCTGAGGGCTTGTCAGGTGGCACCACCAGTAAAGAACCCACTTGCCAACGCACGAGACATAGAGACATGGGTTAGATCCCTGGGCCGGGAAGACCCCCTGGAGGCGGGCATAGCAACCCTCTCCAGTATCCCTTCCTGGAGAATCCCACGGACAGGGGAGACTGGCAGGCTGCAGTCCATGGGGTCACAGAGAGTCGGATGCGATTGAGGTGACTTCACACACAGGCACGCACAGGGGGCTGGAAGAACACTTTCCCAGCGTCTTTCTATTCTTCTAGGGATGGCCTTAGATAGCTGTGACTAGAAAAGAGAGGCTCAAAACCAAGCCAGCTTCCAACAAGTGTCACTAGCTCAGAAACGCTCCATTCTGTCCCTGCAATTCTCCCAGAAGTCAGTAAAAGACAGTTAACTCACTTTAAAAAATCTGATACATACAGCACATACCCAAAACTACGCAGTAAAATTATAGAGAAATGAATAAAATTCAGTTTTAGTAAAAGTCCACCCTACCAGCCAGGCCACATTACTAGGCACCCAAGGTGTGCCGACAGGCTCCTCCGCAGCCTCTGCAGGCAGGGGGGCCCTGCTCCAAGCAGCACCGCGGAGCCGCTTCGATGGGCAGCGCCACTCTTACTGCCTCTTTATTTCCAAGTTTTCACGCTTTTATAGGAGAAAACTGTTCAAACTTCACACTCAGTACTCCAAGGTGAAAAGTACTTCTCTCCTCCAGACCAGTTAACCTTAATAGAAAACAAAACATTCTCCAACTCAAATTCAACTATGCCTGCTGGATTTTAATGGACAGGCTTGTCCCCCGCTTGGGCAATCTTTAAACCTCTGTCTCTAGGAGAATTAAGTAATATTAGGGGATTGAAATGAAATAAAATTCTAAGTCCACTGTGACATGACATTCACAAGAAGATGGTAGATTATCCATCCAGTCCTCGAACACTTATAAAAACAATATATAGCATATGTTCACACAACAATTCTTGGAAATAAAACACAATGGGCACTCAGCAAATATTTTATATCGCCAGCACCTGCTCAAATCCTCGCTGAACTTTATTTCTAAATGTCACCGTTTTTTATTGAATCAACGGAAATTTGAAAGAAGAAACAGAATAAACATCCAGAGAAGATCAAGGGAGTTAGAGAAATCTTTATAGAAAGCCTCATTGAGTTTTACAGGAGCCAGGTCGCTGTCAGTCTCCCTGAGAGGGGCGGTGGAGTCATCTGTCACTCCACGACTTCAATCTCAGAGTGCCTAAAAGACTAAAAGGGCTCTGTGCGGAAAATGAAAAGAGGAGAAAAAAAAGAAAGAAGAGAAAAGTCTTAAGGCTTTTCTAAATTTTATAAACAAAGGAATCATGAATCAAATACTAAGCACTGCAAATAAATTCACTTTGAATCACAGACTTGAAGTTGGAGGTAGTTTAGAATACTAATTCAGCTCTGTCGTTCGGGAAACTGTCTGTGACACTCCTGTTTGAACTGTAACGGGGAGTGAGTTCTCTGCTTTGGGAGGCAGCCAATGGGAACCAAGGCTTTCACTTATTTTCAGCTGAATTCTGTCTCCCTCTGTAACTTCAGCCTGTTGGCCAAAGTTCTGAGGTCTGAAATAAGAAAGAACTAATTTAGGTAAACAAATTAACTCTCTATCATCTGTTAATATATTTTATAAGACTCAATTTAAAAAGAACTATTTGATTTAAAACGAGAAATCCTACCTAAAAATCTTTATGTTCTGAATTTCAGTAAGGGAGAATTCAATTTGTAGACTAGGTGGGGACAGGTGGATGCTATAAAATAGACCGTGCTGGGTGGGAACAAGGAAGAAATTGAAGAATGGCTGACGAGAAAAGCCCATTACTCATCCCAGAAAGACCGCTGACACGAGAAAACGTGGGTCCAGTGCTGCTACATCTGCAACTTTCCCAAAAAAGGCCCCAAATCAAATTTTTACGTGAATGACCCAATTTTTTAAAGTTGGCAACTTACTCAATTTTTAAAATACTGTATGGGCCAACCAAATCAGCTTTGTGGACTGGACTCAACTCTGGCTCACCAATTTGCAATTTCAAAATGTTGTTATTTAAAAGTCTATTTAATGAGAAAACATTTATAGTTACTATTCTAAACACTAGTACATATAAAGAGAAACAGTAACATATTGCAAATGTTATTTTATACTTAAAAGAAACTGGTCACAACAATCTCAGATTTAAAATTCCTCAAATTTTAGGATGTTCACTGATGCAACAGCCCCCTTTACATAAATATAAGACTCAAGCAGCAAATTAACACCTTAAAGAAAGTGTCCTATCTGTGTTCAACAGAGTCAATACATTCAATTTTGTTTTAAAGTGCAAATTCAAAGACTAAGTCATGCAGCTTCTGGACTCTATACCAAACATAAAAAGAAAAGAAAAAAAACAGTGAAGACCAAATTGAATGTGAAATAGCAAAACAATTTTATCAAATACAAGCAAACATCCCAACAAACTTCCAGTCAGAGAGAGTACAGGAGAAATAATAACCAGATGTTTAATTTAAATCATCAATAGAAACAGTCAGTGTCCTCTTTTTATAAACCACTTGGATTTTATTTGTATTCAAAAGCGATGGTAAATGTCAAATGACTACTAGACCATCCTTCTGAATACAAGAAAATATCATGCTGTTTAACTCTCTAAATACAAAAAGTGCTTTTTAAAACACAAAGATAAAGAACAGCATGTCTTAGTCACACAGATCAAGAACCACAAAATGCTAAAAGGTTCTGTACGCTTAACAGTAAAGACCTTAAGTTACTAAATATTTAAAAATTTTGAACTTCGAAAATATTTATTGTTAAAATCTTTTAAAATCCAGGATAAATCTTATATCTAAAGATCTGAGAAGAGTATTAAACTTTATCTTCATGTGAAGAATTCATTATTAAAGCTAGCAGCATTAAA
>SJYF01000608.1:12247468-12287288 GCA_006410515.1 Procapra przewalskii | reverse complement strand
AAAGTAGCATTTTAATATGTGGGAAAGCTGTTAAGTCGATCACATTGATTACCTACAATTGACAGGATTATTTTCTTTAACATTGATTTCAGATATTTATCTTATGATAATACCATTTTTGTACAGGTTTTCCTTTTTATAAAAGACAAAATATGAGTAAATTGTTAATTCAGAGATATCTTGGTGATATTTTATCAAGGTAGATAAAGATGGCAGGCTCTTAATTATCTTCTTCAAATAAACTATATCTCAAATAAGTTGTTTTTGCTTAATAACATGCAAAGAATTAATTTGGATGCACTTGGTAGACTGAATAACACCACTCCCAAGGATACCTACGCCCTCATATGCCACCTTATAGGGCAAAAGAGATTTGGCAGATATGATTAAAGTTAAAGATGCTGAGATAAGGTGCCTGTCCCAGATTATTCAGAGCAACAGAGAACCTCTCCCAGCTAAGGTCAGAGATGTGATCTAAGAAGATGCAGGGGACATTTAAACTCTGAAAGTGGTTCCACCTGCCTTCTCTGGCTTTGCGTCTAGAGGAAGAGGGGCAGGGGCCAAGGAATGTGGGCGGCTTCTAGAGCTGCTGGCAAGACATGGGGACTTCAAACCTACCACCTTAAGGAAGTGAATTTCCTCAAAAACCTGAAGGGATGAGAAAACATCTCTCAATTTCCTAGAAAGGAATACAGGCCAGATGATTGTAGTCTGATGGGACCTGTGTTGCTCTTCTCACTAGTAAACCAGGAGGCAACAGATCCATGCTGTTTTAAGCTGCTGTGTGTGTGGCCATTTGTCACAGCAGCAGCGGAGAACCAGCAGCGGGCACTGCCAGCGCCATCAGGGAGCCCTTCCAGTACAGGCTGGTCTGCCCCAGGCCGCCCAAGTCCTTCTGTGGGGGGAGCAGGTGATTCCTGATTTGCGGGCATAACCTGACTGCCAAAGGCCTCAAAAGTGAGTCAGGGGAGCTTCAAACCCAAGAGAAGACCCAGCTATCCCCGCTGCTGCAGGACAAAGGACAAGGAACACTCTACGGAGAACCTTCCTCAGTGACTGACAGGCTTTCTCTCTCTAGCGTCCAACACAGTAACCACTCGTCACACGAGGCCACTGAGTATCTGAAACGGGACCAGAATGCGGAAAGACCTGAATTTGTTACCTCATTTCCTGCTCTTTCAGTTCAGTTCAGTTGCTCAGTGATGTTCGACTCTTTGAGACCCCATGAATCGCAGCACGTCAGGCCTTCCTGTCCATCACCAACTCCCAGAGTTCACTCAGACTCGCATCCATCGAGTCAGTGATGCCATCCAGCCATCTCATCCTCTGTAGTCCCCTTCTTCTCCTGCTCCCAATCCCTCCCAACATCAGAGTTTTTCCAATGAGTCAACTCGTCACATGAGGTGACCAAAGTACCGGAGTTTCAGCTTCAACATCATTCCTTCCAAAGAAATCCCAGGGCTGATCTCCCTCAGAATGGACTGGTTGGATCTCCTTGCAGTCCAAGGGATTCTCAAAAGTTTTCTCCAACACTACAGTTCAAAAGCATCAAGTTTTTGGCGCTCAGCCTTCTTCACAGTCCAACTCTCACATCCATACATGACCACTGGAAAAATCATAGCCTTGACTAGACAGACCTTTGTTGGCAAAGTAATGTCTCTGCTTTTCAATATGCTACCTAGGTTGGTCATAACTTTCCTTCCAAGGAGTAAGGATCTTCTAATTTCATGGCTGCAGTCACCATCTGCAGTGATTTTGGAGCCCCAAAAAATGAAGTCTGACACTGTTTCCCCATCTGTTTCCCATGAAGTGATGGGACCAGATGCCATGATCTTCATTTTCTGAATGTTGAGCTTTAAGCCAACTTTTTCACTCTCTTCTTTCACTTTCATCAAGAGGCTTTTTAGTTCCTCTTCACTTTCTGCCATAGTGCTGTCATCTGCATATCTGAGGTTATTGATATTTCTCCCGGCAATCTTGATTCCAGCTTGTGCTTCTTTCAGCCCAGCGTTTCTCATGATGTACTCTGCCTATAAGTTAAATAAGCAGGGTGACAATATACAGCCTTGACGGACTCCTTTTCCTGTTGTTCCATGTCCAGTTCTAACTGTTGCTTCCTGACCTGCATATAGGTTTCCTTGCAGGTTGACCTGCAAGAGGCAGGTCAGGTGGTCTGGTATTTCCATCTCTTTCAGAACTTTCCAGTTTATTGTGATCCACACACTCAAAGGCTTTGGCATAGTCAATAAAGCAGAAATAGATGTTTTTGTGGAACTCTCTTGCTTTTTCCATGATCCAGCGGATGTGGGAAATTTGATGTCTGGTTCCTCTGCCTTTTATAAAACCAGCTTGAACATCAGGGAGTTCACGGTTCACGTACTGCTGAAGCCTGGCTTAGAGAATTTTGAGCATTACTTTACTAGCATGTGAGATGAGCGCAATTGTGTGGTAGTTTCAGCATTGGTTGGCATTGCCTTTCTTTGGGATTGGAATGAAAACTGACCTTTTCCAGTCCTGTGGCCACTGCTGAGTTTTCCAAATCTGCTGGCATATTAAGTGCAGCACCTTCACAGCATCCTCTTTCAGGATTTGAAACAGCTCCACTGGAATTCCATCCCCTCCACTAGCTTTGTTCATAGTGATGCTTTCTAAGGCCCACTTGACTTCACATTCCAGGATGTCTGGCTATAACTGAGTGATCACACCATCGTGATTATCTGGGTTGTGAAGATCTTTTTTGTACAGTTCTTCTGTGTATTCTTGCCACCTCTTCTTAATATCTTCTGCTTCTGTTAGGTCCATACCATTTCTGTCCTTTATCGAGCCCATCTTCGCATGAAATGTTCCTTTGGTATCTCTAATTTTATTGAAGAGCTCTCTAGTCTTTCCCATTCTGTTCTTTTCCTCTATTTCTTTGCACTGATCGCTGAGGAAGGCTTTCTTATCTCTTCTTGCTATTCTTTGGAACTCTGCATTCAGATGCTTATATCTTTCCTTTCCTCCTTTGCTGTTTGCTTCTCTTCTTTTCACAGCTATTAGTAAGGCCTCCCAGACAGCCATTTTGCTTTTTTGCATTTCTTTTCCATGGGGATGGTCTTGATCCCTGTCTCCTATACAATGTCATGAACCTCCATCCATAGTTCATCAGGCACTCTATCTATCAGATCTAGGCCCTTAAATCTATTTCTCACTTCCACTGTATAGGGATTTGATTTAGGTCATACCTGAATGGTCTAGTGGTTTTCCCTACTTTCTTCAGTTTCAGTCTGAATTTGGCAATAAGGAGTTCATGATCTGAGCCACAGTCAGCTCCTGCTCTTGTTTTTGTTGACTGTATAGAGCTTCTCCATCTTTGGCTGCAAAGAATATAATCAGTCTGATTTTGGTATTGACCATCTGGTGATGTCCACGTGTAGAGTCTTCTCTTGCGTTGATGGAAGAGGGTGTTTGCTATGACCAGTGCATTTTCTTGGCAAAACTCTGTTAGCCTTTTCCCTGTTTCTGTCATAAGGGTTCAACTCCGAGCATTCAGAATGAGGTTTAGGAAAACCTCTCTGCAGCTGGCCTCTCAGAGGAGATATCCACAGAACCACCTTCAGGGTGGGACTCAGGACAACATCAGAAAATGGAGGCAGGACCGGAAAGGAGAAACAGTTCTCACGAAGCTCGTCCTCAAGCCGTCACAGACTTTCCCACACAGAACAGGACCAGTACTTGGCAAACAGAGCACAACGAAAGGGAACAGACTCACCTTTGCCAAAAACAGAAAAAAAACCCAGACTGCTCTGTCTCGGCACATCCGTACAGCTGACCAGTCGGAACCAGACTGACCGTGGTCTCCCTTACCCCAGAGCCTCCTCACTCGCAGTCTGAAAACCACCGCCACCATCACAGCCAGGGCCCGGACGGGGGTTCCCACGGGGCCTAACTTTATAGCCGAATCATGGCCCTAGCCTTTACCTCGCCCCATAAATAAGCAGGCTGGCATTAAACAAAACAATTTTTCTTCAGTAACAAAAGGAATGGTAAAAAATAAAAAACCTACATAAAATACAAAATAGATAGCAATGTAAGTTTCCATAGTCTTCAGCTGTTGCTCACTTAGTCACTAAGTTGTGTCTGACTCTGTGTGACCCCATGGACCCCTCTGTCCATGCGACTCCCCCGGCAAGAACACTGGAGTGGGCTGCCATTTCCTCATCCAGGAGATCTTCCTGACCCAGGGGTCACACCTGTGCCTCCTGCATGGGCAGGCAGATTCTTTACCACTGAGCCCCCAGGGACGCCCATAATCTTTCAGACATCACTTAAATCATCTGTTATCCTTCAAACGTTCCCCTCAGTGATGCACTCTATTTTCTATATTAAAAAAAGAACACCTTTTTCTTACAACTATAAATGGAGTACCATCTATTAAAATTTTGAATCACTATGTTGTATTACCATAATCTAATATTGGCAACTATATCTCAATTTAAAAGAAAACCATTTTCTTTAGCCACTTTATTTTTATAGTTAGCTTTCTTTACAGCGTACTTTTGATCCCAACACCCAAAAAATTTTCATCACTACTGTCCTGGGAACATGTATAGAATCAAGTAGCCTCTGTGAGTAACAGGCACTGGGGGACTTGCTGAGCTCATATCCTGACAGTAGCCTCATGTCTGTACCGCAGCAAAATCAGAAATACATGAAATGGAACCTCAGGGCTGCTAGAAACTATTCTGAAGGATGAATTCCGCTGTAAGCATGTGTGTGTGTGAACTGTTACATGTGGCCACATATGATACATATACAGCGTCACTATTTTCTTAACTATCCTGCATTATTGTCACCGGGAAGATGCAAAATCATAAAAATCCCATCAGTCACATAAACACCTCCTTACACACACATATTCTGGGGTCTAGCGCAGCTTCTCACACAGAGTTGCCATGTGAATTATCACTGTATCTCTTAGCTTCCCTCACAGAAAAGTATCTCACAACTCTATGAATGTGCTCGCTGCCACTGAAGAGTACACTTAATAACGGCTTAAAAGGTAAACTTTTCTTGCATACATTTTACCACGGGAGGAAAAGGGCTGCGTCCACCAGCAGACAGTGAGAGGACACAGTCGAGGTCTGTAATAAAGCAGCTTGACTTGTGCCAGGTGGGCCCCTCAAATTAGGGAAGGTAACTGAGATTTGAATACTTACTAAAGTGCTGATAACAGGGAGACATGACAGGAAACCTATTTTTTGGCCTTAGGAAAACCCAGAATCTTTTAGAATGAATAGGACAGAAAGAAGTCACAATTCCAGAAACTATCTGCATATGATAAAACTCTCATTCCAGTTGCTTAACTCCCAAGCTAAGAAACCCTGCCTCCAGGCCCACTCCTCAGGGCCCGGTGGGCCAGATGGTGGCTGCCCAGGGTTTACTGTCCATAAACGAAGCATTTTCTCTCTTCCAGTGGAGCATAAACTCAAACATGCAAAGAGAGGTTTACTTTGGTTCTCATATGCCAGCTGTCTATTGAGATCGTCAAGAGCGTTTTGCCCTCGGATTCAATTAAGGCCCATTTTTTCATGAGCTGACAGTCGCTGACATCGCTCACGAAGCCTTCCCTGTGACGACATTGGCCAGTTCAACCTGAAAAATGACAGCATCCAAAGCAGCCCCAGAAGGCTGAGCCCTGGGAACCGGCGACACTGTAAGATGCATCCAGAGCGCCTCTACGGGCTGTGCTGTTCTCGTTCACAACACCAGAAACAGCTCTGTCAGATTCATCACACTCCTTGCCTCGCTAAGGGAATTCCCTAACAGTGCCCTCCAGTGTTTCACAAAAGCTACCCAACATAATCCTTCATAGTCTGAAACAAATAATTACATTTAGGAAACTGACATTTTAATTAAACTGACTTTTCTTACAAATTCACTGGTAGTCTTGGGTTACACAAATCACAGAGGATTTGAATAAGCGAAGCCATACAACCAAGATCTTTGAAGGGCTTTGTTCCCATTTTTAAACAGTTTAGTAAGGTATCTGAAAAGAAACCCAAGTCAGAATGTAGACTGTAGGTAAATCAACTTTCAGTTTAATACTGATTTTATTGAGGGAAAAAAATATTACTTATAGCCAATTCCGGTTAAAGGCTAAAATTAGTCAATGACTGTATGGCTGTGTATGTATTTAAAAACAAAATGAGACATTAAAATGTTACCTAGGAAACAGAGACTTGGAGGAGTATAAAAAGACCTCAAATGGCTTTCAAATTTTCTTAGAACTCTGGAAAAGTACAAACTGAAACAAAATCCGCACTTGTGCAGCTTGACTCCAGCGGGTGAAGCAACGGACAGGGACTTAGAGTGCCCTTGGCAAAGGTGGCGGGTGGGGCGGTCCCACTGGTTCAGACCAGCGAGGATAATTTACGTGAAGCCAGCTGGAGGTGGTAATTTTACGAAGGCTAAAAACTTCTGTATAGTTAACCATGTTCAAATGTCAACTAGTCCCTCAATTACTTCCTGCCAGCCCTGCAGATGTTGGCATCACCGGGACCGGGTTTCAGAGCAATCAGTCACCATCTTCAGGGAGCAACGTCAACGTGAAGATAGGCCGCCGGTGCTGTGAATCGGCAACACACACTCATTTGCCAGGCACTGGTCAGGCTGCCTAGACGAGGACTGCAGGGGGGACCACAGGCTCGGGGGAGAGAGAGGGGCCCTAGACGGGGACTGCAGGGGGGACCACAGGCTCGGGGGAGAGAGAGGCACCCGGGAGAGCCACCTACTGGGAACCACGAGGGACCACGGTAGAAACGGAGGGAGGTGCGGCGTGCACATGGACAAACTACAACTACGGGTCAAGACACTGAGATGCTGGGCACAGGCCGGGGCAGAGGGAATTCCTACCCCAGGCAAAGGAAGGCATCTGGACAGGGTCTACACTTAGAGGAGAACTTGGTTTTCCAAGGGGGAGGATGAGGGGCATCTGTTCTGCTCATCAACTAGGCCGAACCTCAGTTTGGCTGGTTATGGCTGGCACTCGAGAGCAGAAGTAGTAATAAAAGCTAAATAAGTCACACTGAGGACATCAGGGAAACCCTTCCCAGTACCTCACAGAACTGAGGCCCTCAGGCTGTAACTGAAAGCTTTTCACTGCCTGAGAGCTGGGCAGAGACAGCAACAATTTCCAGTCCTAACCATGAAAAGGAGACTTCCACGGCCCAGGATGCTTATCGCATCTGCAGGAGCTGCCACGTGAGCTCTCTGGACCCTTCTCTAGGTGTCCTTCCAGCCACTGCCTTCTTCATCACACTGGTCTGCAGTCTTTTTGCTCTGTCTCCCAATCCGAGGCTTGCTCTCCCGCCCTTCTCCTGCTGGACTGCCATCTCTCACCATTTTATTCGCGCGGTCTTGCTTTCCAAGACATTTTTACTCACTGCTCCTCCTTAGAGCTATCCCTTCTAACTCCTTGCCACATTACCAGCCACAGAAATATTGTTTAAATAACTCTGATCATATCTCTGAAGCTCTGAGGAAACAGAAACCATTTCAACTGCAGACAGGAATTGCAGAGCGTGCATATCAAAGCCCTTCACTGTCCATCCCTACCATTCCCTGATAGGTTACCCGTTAAAACAGCTCAAATCTCCAAGTTTCAAGAAGTTATTCTCATTGTGTTCAGAGACCTGGACTCTGAACTGAGCTCACTTCCTGATTACTTCAGAGAGAAGAAAAAATAGTGAGTCTCAGAAATATAATATACCTGCCTTAACACAAATTACTAACTGGGCAGTCCCCGATCGAGCCACGCCCATTAGACAGAAAGCAGCTGCCAAGAGCTGCCAAGGGAGCGGGGGCCCACTTTCCTTCCTGCCGCAGCCATGGGCGCCCAGGGTCTGTTCCATCTACTCTGCTGGCCCTTCACTCTCCCTAGCCCACTCCTACCCGGCCCCCTGGGCTGTGCTGCTCATGACCAACCACTCACTGCAAACATCTGACCTCTGACCTTAATGTCTGAGCCAATCCAAAGCTGCATCTCTGCGACAGCAGCGATGGTTTGCTCTCAGGCATTCATTCACACATAGTGAATTCACACTTTAGAGAGCACATGGTTCCAACCTTGGTGCACGTTAGGATCATACGGGGGAAACTTTCGAAAGATACTAATCCCCACCACTACTTCTGAAAAGGATACCCAGTTGATCCATCCTGAACAGAGAGCCACTTCCCTAGTGCAGAGCAAGTCATATTTAAACCCAGTTACTGAAAGGGTATTCCCCTGGTGGCTCAGTGGGTAAAGAGTCTGCCTGCCACGCAAGAGAGCTCTGTTCGATCCCTGGATTGGGAAGATCCCCTGGAGAAGGAAATGGCAACCCACTCCAGTATTCTTGCCCAGAGAATTCCAAGGAGAGAGGAGCCTGGTGGGCTACCGTCCATGGGGTCACAAAGAGTCAGACACGACTGAGTGACTACCACTTGCACTTGCACTTTCACTGAAAGTGTAAAAATACCTTATAAAGCTCAGCCTCTTTAATCACCCAAAACAAAGCACTGACAATACTATTCACATAGTCAGCAACTACTAGGCAACTATTATAACCAGAAAGCATTCCAGCTGCCAAAAATGCAGCAATGAACAAAACAGACAAAAATCCCCGTGCACAGCATGCTTATATTACTAGTTGGAAGGGGACAGTGGAAATAATAAGTAAGCAAATTATATCCTATGTTAAAAGGTGGTAAGCATATACTATAGAGAAAAAAAATTTTAAAAGGCAAGGTAGATGGAGACCAGTGGAAGGGAGAAAGATGGAGTGTAATTTTAAACAAAAATTTAAAACAAAAATGATCTCACTGAAAAGATACATGAGCAGAAGCTTGAAGGAAGTGAAGGAGCAAACAAAACCATCCTGATGTCTGGGGCAAGAGCTAGTGCAAAGGCTCTGCGATGGGAGCTGGTCTGCGATGTCAGAGTGTTAGCGAGGGGCCAGAGCTGCCGGAGCAGAGTGAACAGAAGGAACACTGATTGGAGGCACGCCCGAACAAGGGAGCCAAGACAGGGAGACTGTGCGGTGCCTTGCCCGTCAAAGTTACTAGGCTCACCTTCTGCTCTGCGTTTTAAGCAGGTATGTGACGCGCTCTAAACTTACATTTTAAATGCATTGTTCTAGCCCCTGTGTGAGTCTTAGACTAAGGAAGACTTTGCCTTGCTGGTCAAAGTTACGAAGTTCAGCTTCTGCTCTGCTGAATGTGGGGACTCTGTGGGTTTTAAGCAGGTATGTGACGTGCTCTAACTTACATTTTAAATGTGTCGTTCCAGCCCCTGTGTGAGTCTTAGAGTAGGAGCGACGGAGCAGAGAGGCTGTGATGAATCAACGGAGTCAGGCAGTAGCAGAGGCCTGGGCCACAGTGACAGCCCCTGGAGGCTGTATACAGTGACCAGATTCTGGATATATTAGAAATTAGAATCGACAGAATTTTCTGACAACTGAGTTATGGAGCATGAGAGAAAAAGTAAGAATCAGAGATGATGCCAAGGCTTTTGGTTTGGGCAACTGGAAGGTATGATTGCAATTAATTAAGATGCTTTGGGGAAGGTAGGGAGAGAGTTTGGGTTTGAAAATGCTACCTTTGAGATGCCTGAATATCCGAGGAGAGATGCCAAATAGATGTGGGGCTCATCAGCACACAGACAGCATTTATACTTCTAAATTTAATATGTAAAAGTCTTAATTTTTTATCAATATGCTCAGTTCATTAGGTTGGCTAGGTACAAGCATACTAGCTGTTCAATTTATAGTGAGTAAAAAAAATATTAATTAATTGATTAAACTACTGTGTGGGCATATATAGCCAAAGTAATAAAAAAAATAATAATAGCAAGCTAGCATGATTCTAAAACAAAGCATTAGCAGCATATTGTCCCAAGTCCCCCAGAGTAGTTACAGGCTGGCTTCAGTTCCTATCAAACCACAACTCAAGCTCATAGCCCCAGCACACACCCTCTGTAAAACCTCCCAGGATTCGGAGTTGGAGACTCTGCCCTTTGTATACCCACGGAGGCAGCTCATTCTCCCACCACACACTGCTTTATAATTTAATCTAATTAAGCATGTGTTTCCCCCACTAGAGTCAAAGGCAAGCTAATGCAGGCCAGGGCCCACGTCTTACTCACTTCTGAGTCAGCAGTGGCCTCACACAGAACTAGGTGCATCCAGCCAAACCATCAAATGTCTCTACTGCAGAAGGAGCTTGAAATCGGGGTCAAAACTGTAAAAATAACTTCAGGGGTTCAGGTTTCCCTAGACCAGGATTCTGTTCTTGTAACTGTATCAAACGCAGGATCTGCAGCTCTGAAGCTACATGCTTCTAAAAGTGATATATCTGAACAGAAAGTTCACAAATATGTAAGCATTACATTAAAAAAAAAATTCTCATTCCACACAATCAAAGGTTATCTTAGAACAAGAAGCATCATCTTATTCATATTTGTTCTTAAAATGAAGAACATTTAAGAAGTCTCTGTAACTTGACAGAGTTTTGATATGTATGGCAGGAATTTTGAGTAGTTCACCCAAAATTCTAATCACTGCTGCAGAGACGTGCTTTTGTTAATTGCATCCCTGCTTCTCCGAACAGACTCAGAACGGATCGGCTCCTCCTCTTCCAGTCTGGCAGACAGCACACTCTCTAATTGACTCTTTCCCTAGGACTTTTCTTTCCACCAAATCCCTTTCTTTTCTCCATAGACGATTTCTAGAGCTCATAACAAACTACAAACAGCACTTGAAGTTAGCAGAACTAAGAAGCCCTGTCAGTTTTTTCAGTCTGCAGGTGCTAGGAAACAGAATTTCTCCTCAATTAAAAAATAAAATATTCATACTGCTTCACTTAAATAAGAAAAAAAAGCAAAGCTTAAATAAATTAAAGGCAACTTAAATCAAATAGGAAACAAGCAAGGGGAGATTGCTTCATCCGATGGGCTGGTTGTGCGCTTCTCTTTCATTTTCTTATACCAAGTTCACAGATCCTTTTTTTTTTTTTAAAGACAATTCATGGGATTTTGAACCCATTTCAATTGCTTGCAACCATGTATCATACTACTTCAATGTGCCAAAAGTTTTGGAAATATATTCCAAATAAAAGTTTTACATTCTTATTTTTAAAAGTAGTAATCGAAATGTCATTAGCCTAGGACAAAAGTTTATCATATCTATGCCAAGTGACCTGTACATTGAACTTCCTGATATTACACTATTAAAGCCAAACAGTCAAATTATTCCATTCTTTATTGTTAAATGTGTGAAACTACAAAGCAAAGAAATGACAATAACAATTTTTAGCTTAAAAAGATATTCTGGCATATATTCCCATTTCCTGGCATTCAAAAAAAATGCTACAGAAATGGTATACCTACTCTCTAAAATGAAATATCCTTTATTTCTTTCTTTCTGACTCAGGACATGTAACTGATTTCTTTCTTCCTGGTTTAGAATATTCATGGTCACATGGAAAATCTCTTGGGCTCACACTCTCATCTCTGAGCCTCAGAATAAAGCAAAGTTCAGAGTGAAGAGGGCCCGAAACTTAATCCAGGCGCTAGTTCTTCCATTCTGTGACCGAGTGCTGTTCAGAGCACCCGGGCACCCGGGCCCGCAGCCGCCAACTGGGCCACTGCTCGTTTTCCCACCTCCATAAACCGGAAGCAGGCTTCCTAACACGTGAGGAAGAGCGGGCGGCTCCGTCAGTAGGCACCTACAGCTCTCCTCGGGGCTCACCCGGGGTCTGGGGGCCCCTGCGTCCTTGGGGGGGCACAGCTAACCCAGGCGTTGCTCAGCGTCTGTGTGAGGAGAAACATCCCCAAATGTGCACCTGACTCCTCCCCTCCCCACTCTCCTGCCGAGTCCCCAGTAAAGCCTCAGACACCCCTTTCAGAGGGAAAACCAGGCTGATATAACAATCTAAAAATGAATCAATCAGATCACCCTTACTAAGTGAGAAAGAAAAATATCAGGATGCACGCAGGAAAAATTCCACAATCTTCACTTCTGGCATTGTACTTGACTTCATTATTCATGGTATCATCTAAATGCCAAAATCACCTATAATAATAAAAGAACAGACACTCTCTAAAGAAAATCTTAGAAAACTCAAACTTTCTAAAGAGCATGTAAGGACTCACACTCAAAATCCAAGTCAGGAACTCTGAAAATACTGACTCTGGCCCCATTTGTTGTACTTAGTTTTACCTTTGTCCTAAAAAAAAGTTATAAGAAGCAACAGCATTGGTTTACACATATTTACATTTGGAACTGACAAGTCACACTCAATGTTAAGAGGCAGAAGGGAATGATGTAAAATTCTAGGTTAACAACTGTGCTACAGGGAGTACAGTGAAGGGGAAAGTCGCTCAGTCGCGTCTGACTCTTTGCGACCCCATGGACTACACAGTCCATGGAATTCTCCAGGCCAGAATACTGGAGGGAGGGGGGAGCCTTTCCCTTTTCCAGGAGATCTTCCCAACGCAGGGATTGAACCCAGGTCTCCCGCATGGCAGGCGGATTCTTTACCAGCTGAGCCACAAGGGAAGCCCAGTATATGAGTTAACAATAAGAAATGGCACTCAGAAAGAAGGCCTTTACAAGGTTTTCCTTGATATTAGATCACACAGAACATGAAACTATTATTAGATAATGCAAATTTTTCAAACATGAAGCATAGAAATTATATAAGTTTGATTTATATATTAAAGCACTACCTTCTGATACAAAGAACTAATTCTCTTCTTTCAACCACTTTCTTCCATCTTTGAGTTGAAAAGGTAATTGAGATGAAATTTTAAACCACTAAATTTAAACTTCAAAATTTATGATTTACTTCAATATTATGCAATTTGGGTCACTTACACTTTCTTACATCAACAAAAAGCATGACCAAGATCTAAAAATTAAAAAATAAACAGAAGTACTGATTTGGTATATTCATTGGAAGGACTGATGCTGAAGCTGAATCCCAATACTTTGGCCACCTGATGTGAAGAGCTGACTCTACTGAAAAGACCCTGATGCTGGGAAGGACTGAGGGTGGGAGGAGAAGGGGATGGCAGAGGATGAGATGACTGGATGGCATCACCGACTCGATGGACAGGAGTCTGAGTAAACTCCTGGAGTTGGTGATGGACAGGGAGGCCTGGCGTGCTGAAGTCAACGGGGTCGCAAAGAGCCGGACACGACTAAGCGACTAAATGACAACAACTGATATGGTAATAGGTTATTTTTAATTGTCAGTCAAAACCATCCAATATATAACTTTAATCAACTGGTGACTAATAATAACTCAAATAACTAGCCTACAGCAATTCACTTGCTTAGTAAATATTTCTCTTTGCATTTGCCTCTGTGAATTGGCATATATCACAGCACTGAGAAGCATTTAAATCTCGCCCTTTCCAGGGACACAGGCTTCCCAGGCAGCTCAGCAGCAACGGATGTGCCTGCCAATGCAGGAGGCCCGGGTTCGACCCCTGGGCTAGGAAGATCCCCTGGAGAAGGGAGTGGCAGCCCACTCCAGTGTCCTGCCTGGAGAATCCCATGGACGGAGGAGCCTGGCGGGCTGCAGTCCACAGGGCCGCAGAGTCAGACACACTTGGGCATGCACACAAAGCGAAAGGAGCATGTATAAAGACTATCTTTTTATAATTAAGCATCTGGCCCTCCATCCTACTCTTGGGAATCACCAAGAGCTGCAGCTCCATTATTCCTAACTGTCACACAGCTAGTCGTTTCTACCTGTCGAGTTTTAGCTTATCTAGATCCAAGACAAGAGCGTGGCTAGAGAGAGTCCAGGGAATGAAAGTGAAAGTCGCTCAGTTGTGTCCGACTCTTTGCAACCCCATGGACTGTCCATGGGATTCTCCAGGCCAGAATACTGGAGTGGGTAGCCTTTCCCTCCTCCAGGAGATCTCCCCAACCCAGGGATCAAACCCAGGTCTCCCACATTGCAGGGTGATTCTTTACCAGCTGAGCCACCTGGGAAGCCCAAGAATACTGGAATGGGTAGCCTATCCCTTCTCCAGAGGATATTCCCGACCCAAGAATTGAACCGGGGTCTCCTGCATTGCAGGTGGATTCTTTACCAACTGAGCTATGAGGGAAGCTCCAGCGTAAGGAAAGGTCAAGTCTAATTTAAATGTTATATAGTGTGCAATTCTCTGCTTTGTGCTTTGATCACACTGTTACAAGATTCTTAGGGGGAGACAAATATCAGTTCTATTCTCTTAGATGTGCTCTCATGTAAGAAACCCTGAATGACACAAATAGAAATATGTTCAAGTATCTTACTAGGAAAACAAATCCCTGTAAGCATTTATTCAATTACATGAAGGGAATTTCTTTTTTTTTTTTAAAGGCTATTCTGATGAAGTAGAAGCTGAGAAGAGAGGCTAATGTAAGCCACAGATTTCCCAACAGCAGGAGGCCACAAGCACCCCAAGGCGAGAGACAAGAAAGAAGACTCAGTGTTAGTGAAAGCCACATGCCTGGTCCCCCACTGCAAGCTGCGGCTGCGGGAGGGCCGTCCAGGGCTGGAATCACGGAGGAGAGGAAGCCTGTACCCAGAAACGCAACCTGAGACAGAGAAGGAGGCAAAGAAACACTGGAGGGACTCCCTCCCTCGGCCCACCTGCCTCCCGCTAGATGCAGCCTCCACAGAGAAGCCCCATGACACGGAAGAGGACGCTCAGAGAGGAGAGAGGATAGGAGGGCGAACAGACCTAGGACTGGCTCAAAGCAGGAGAGAAAGGAGAAGGGCGGGCCAGCTTCCAAACGAAAAGAAACAGTCAGTCTAATAAGAGCTCATGGTGACAGCCCAGAAGAAGGAGGAACTCCCAGAGTGCGCCCCACACCTTGCCTGGGAAACCCAGGGTGCTCACAGACTTTGTTTTCTCCTCTGAGCCAGATGAAAGGGGAAAAGTATCCGGAGCTGCTGTCGGCTTCCTTAGGCACAGGGGTATTGTTTCGTTTTTAAAGATCCAAGATTGATAGCCAATTGCATGTAGAAAAGTACCTCTGGTCGAACATAATAACCAAGCATTTCACTAGTGAATATAACAGAGAAAGCTCCAGTGGGCAGCTTTTTTCGTGGAGAAAAATGTGGCTAGCCTATCATCCCACTGGGAGACAATCAACTGTAAGGAAGTCTACAGTAGGGAAGCGGCGATGCTCCTGACGGTTTTGCAAATACACTGTGATCAACAGCTTTTGTGTAACTACCCGTGATACCTCTGGGCTGGAGAGCAAACATATGGAGAGCTCAATTGCCTTTAGTCAATGGACGCTACTAGACTCTTTTTGCTGGGCCAGCGTGCCCGGAGACGAGGGAGCTCGCAAACAAACTCTATTCCAAAAACTATTACGGGAAATAATGAGTAATATTATGTAGGCCCATATAAATATTGCGGTTCCAAGCTAAAATTTTTGAACACACACCTTCTATGTTTGACTAATCGTGAGTTACCATGGAAATGAATTCCCTGTTTTCAAAGACGGTGACTTCAATAAAGATGCAACATAATTTATCTTTCCCTCAGCATCCAGGAGACCCTAAGGCCATGATTATTAACACTGCACAACGTTAAACAAAATTGTAAAGAAAAATATGATGATCTGGATTCTCTATGATTAATGACTGACACAGCGTGTGTTTGTGTGTAAGTGAATATATAATATTGCACATAAGGAGGGCCTTCCCTGTGGCTAACAGGAGCTGCCCAGGTGCAGTGGAAGCATTGTTTAAATAAGATCGCTGAATCAGTTGACAATAAAACACCAGTAAATATTTTATAAATGTTCAAAAACTTTTTTTTCCCAGTCGCTAATTTGTGTCCAGCTGTTTGCGACCCCATGGACTGCAGCACACCAGGCTTCCCTGTCCTTCACTACCTCCTGGAGTTTGCTCAAAATTATGTCCATTGAGTCAGTGATGCCTTCTAACCATGTCATCCTCTGTTGACCCCTTCTGCTTTTGCCTTCAATCTTTCCCAGCATCAGGGTCTTTGCCAGTGAGTTGCTCTTCGCATCAAGTGGCCAAAGTACTGGAGCTTCAGCTTCAGCATCAGTCCTCTCAATTAGTATTCATGGCTGATTTCCCCTAGGATTGACTGGTGTGATCTCCTTGAGTCCAAGGAACTCAAAACTATTAAGTGAATATAACTGTCAGTGTTTTAATCAATTGAATACGTTTTTAAGTTAACCAGACTCTAACTGTAATTTTCAATAAATGTTTATTTTAAATTAATAAATGATAAATGAATCATTTTGCTGTATAACTGAAACTAACTCAACATTGTAAATTAACTATACTTCAATAAAAATTAATTAATAAACAAGATCCACTCACTTTCCTTCCCTCGGTGGTATATTTCCTCATTTAAGTTTCATTACAATTTATTCTTATCAAGCCCCAGATCTCATTCTCTAATTCAGGTAGTCTGTTCTGGCGACTTAGNNNNAGACACGACCCCATCTGTGTTTGATACCATTATGTATTTATATATAAACCACAAGACTGAATGAAGCAGACTCACACTGATCCTTAAATAAAATTTGTTACTACACAGTGTGAATGAATCTGAAAGTCAAAAAGAACATGAAAGCAATATCTTCTAATATCTTTCTTGGATAAAGACTGACCTCATGTGTTAGAGACCAGATAAATAAAGATGAAATCCTTGCTTACCGAAGTACTCTGTATTAATAAACAAGTGTGTGATAAAAACGCAAGGAGTGAACTGAGGCTAACATAAGCAAGGTAAAATGACATATAAAATATAAAGCCAGATCCAAGAAAGGTCCTTTCAAGAAAGATAGCCAGCTTTCCTCATTTAATATTTATATATTTACATTAAAGCCTGAAGAAACCATTTTATCAAAGGATAGATACAACAAAGAAATTCATCTGTTCATTTTACTTGTTAGGACTTCCACAAACTGAGTCATTTGAAAGATGAATTCATTTATTTTACTAGCGAAACATTGATACATGCTGCTATGGCAGCTGCTGGAATGAAAACGTAGCACAAACAAACATTATAACCTGAGTAAGGGCAATACGGTTATAAAATATAAAAAGAGTAGCCTCACTGAACACACATTACTGACTGAGTAGAATGAAAAAAGTAAAGGTGATAAAATGCTACCGCTTATGTAGACACTGCCTACACTGATCGCTTATGTAGACACTGCCTACACTGATTTGAAAAATAAAAATCAAAGTCACTCATTTGTGTAATAACAGTGAGGTATAACATACCTTAGGCCAGTCAGAATGGCCTTCACTAAGAAGTCTACAAACAACAAATGTGGCAGAGTGCGGAGAGAAAAGAGGCCCCCCACCTGCTGCTGGTGGGAAACGTAAATTAGCGCAACCGCCGTGGAAGACATTACGGAGGCTCCTTAAAACCAAAAGGGAAGCTGCCACATGATCCAACAATCCCCCTCCTGGGCCTGTATCCGGAGAACAGTATAATTCACAATGATACATGTATCCCGATGTTCACAGCAACACGATTTACAGTAACCAAGACAGAGAAACAACCAAAATGTTCAGTGACAAATGGACGAAGAAGATGCAGTGTGCCCGTACACGTGCTGACACGCTCAGTCCCTTCGGCCACGTCCAGCTCTTTGCGACTCCACGGACTCCACCCCAGCAGGCTCCTGTGTTCAGGGGACACTCCCGCAAGAATGCTGGGGTGGGCTGCCATGCCCTCCTCCGGGGATCTCCCCGGCCCAGGGATCAAACCCGCGCCTCCTGTCTCCTGCGTGCGGGTGGATTCTTCACCACTGAGCCACTGGGAAGCCCTATACATACCCACGCAGGTGTGTAACACACACACACACACACAATGGAATATTACTTAAAAAGGGTGAAACGACGCCACTGCAACAACGTGGATGCAACTAAAGATTATCATCACACCAAGTGAAGTAAGTCAGGAATAAAGACAAGTATCATCCGATCTCACTTACATGCGGAATCTAAAACGCGACACAAACGAGCTTTCATGAGAAAGAGAGAATCACAGACACAGAGCAGACCTGTGGTTGGCAGCGTGGGGGTGGGTGGTGGGCTGGGAGTGTGAAATCGGAGACGCAAACACTACACGCAGGGCGGACAAGCAACGAGGCCCCGCCAGGCAGCACGGAGAGCGGCGCTCAGCGCGCTGCGATGCGCCACAGTGCAGAAGAAGCGCGCAGCCTGCGCAGAAGGCGCGCCTGAGTGCAGCCGAGTCACTGCAGTGTGGCGGGCATCAACACCACAATGTGGACACACTTTACTTCGATAAAACAAAGTGTAATGAGGTGCAACACTGTATGCCTCTGATGCAGTGCATTGCTATGGCAGGAATTTCTTGATGATTTAAAATATTATTTTAGTTGTTCAGTGGGTTAAAGTGGAGAAAACAAACTCATGAAGAGCAGACAGTTATTCATCTTAATATTCTGAATTGGCACTCAGGTAAAATGAAGGTCATAAAGCTTTTAACTGAGATTTATCTTCATGAAAATCATTTTACAATTTTTATTTTTATAAAAGAACATGAGTGGATTAGGACTAAAGAGTTATAAGGAGATTTTGTATGTAATAATGAACATTTTTACAATTACTTATTCATATTATTTTTCAAATGCTGCTTTACTATATGCCAAACACTCTTCCTCTACAGCCCAAGAGATAGGTAGATGCTATTATTATCCTCATTTTACAGATGAGAAAACTGAGGCTGAGACAGGTGAAATGCCAAAGCAGTACGATCAGCAGTTATACCATTAGCTTTGATGACAGCAATAAGTGGCTTGCTGTCCCTTTTAAACTTCTAAGAAAAAAAATCTATTAATGGATCACACCAGGCCTAGAGAATCATTATCTAAATTCTCAAAACTTGGTTTTTAGCTCAACTCTTAACTCCCCAAAAGCTGAAAAGAACCAATAGCATCCTACAAACATCTCTTCAGAGTCGTCACTTGTCTACTCGAAAGGGAATATTTCAGAGCTGAATGAATTCAAGAACACACTTTCCACATCTCAAACTACCACTCAAGTTCCTATAAATTAATCAGAAACAAACAAAATGATAATCTATAACTTAACAGCAATATCACCCCAAAAGCAGAAAAATAATATGTTCTATCTTTAGAATAAGACATTCTAAACTGATCAGTTGTTTTCAAATTTAGAAGGCAAGAAAGTTCATCTTTCATTTCTAGTCTCTGAATAAACATGAAAAGGAAGACGAGAATTGAGTTAGCTGCATGAATGAACATTCTTTCACTTATTTATGTTAAATTGACTGAAAAAAAATCAATTCTGTTTTTCTTTAGAAAACATTTCATATTTTCAGCCATAAGCACTTTTAAAATACGTGTTTTACAAAAAGTTCTTTAAATATCATATGGTCTAAGAAAATATCTGAATTTTTTTAGCTGTTACCTTCCAAAAAACACCTCTCCTTAAAAACAAACAAACATACCCATATCTGACATGTCCCAAGAATTCAGTTCATGCTTATAAACTGAAAGGTGAAACAACAATAATATCTAAGATGGGCTTCCCAGGCGGTGCTAGTGGTAAAGAATCCCCTTGCCAATGCAGGAGACATAAGAGACACGGGTTTAATCCCTGGGTCAGGAAGATTTGCTGGAGGAGGGTATGGCAGCCCACCCCTGTATTCTTGCCTGGAGAATCCCATGGACAGAGGAGCCTGGCAGGCCACAGTCCGTAGGGTTGCAGAGAGTCGGACACGACTGATGTGACTTAGCATGCATGCACAGTGTCAGAATTAATATCAGTAATTAATTAATAACTTTAAAATATATCAACAATCTAAAAAGGAAAAACATCTACCCCTAAGGTGTGACAAATATAAATTTTATATAGCATATAACAAAAATGAAGTTTTCTCAAAAATTCTTCATCTTTTTAACATTTATTGACTAGTCATTAAATGAGTATTTAGTCATTTATGAATAAAATAGCATCTTCCTATTGGTTGAGATCATTCGAACTGACTGAAGTCAATTCACAATGGATCAGTGGCATGAAACTCATGAACTCAGAGCAGACCCAAGTTTGTACACCAACTACATGCACTATATAACATGCCACTTTGATATTTGCTTATTTGTTCAAATGATTTTAAATTAATATTATATATAATGCACTTGAGTATTCATTATCATCCTGAGCTATTTCCATGTTTCTGTGAGTTCTTAAAAAGTATGTGATTGAATAACATGATTTATCATGTTATATTAATATCAATTTTGACCTCTTAAAAGCTTCATTATTACAGAAATTTTCAAGGATAAACAGAAGTAATGAGAACAACATAATGAACCCTCTTATCCTATAACCCACCTCAATTATCTACATTTTGCCATTTTTGTTTCCTTTATTGGCCTGTCCACTTTTCTATTTTTTTCATCTGCTCTATGATATTTTGATACAAACCCCTAATGCTATATCATTCTAATAGTAAATAACTCAAGTATGTATCTCGCTCCTCTGTCCATGGGATTCTCCAAGGCAAGAATACTGGAGTGGGTAGTCATTCCCTTCTCCAGGGGATCTTCCCGACCCAGGGATCGAACCTGGGTCTCTTGGGTTGCAGGCAGATTCACCATCTGAGTTGCCAGGGACGTCCGAAAAAGTTTTGAAATATAACAAATATTTGGTAGAATTCACCAGTGAAGCACTCTGGGCAGGGAGTATGACTGAGGGAAGGTTTTTAACAACAAAAGTAATTTCTTTAAGGAACAGAGGTATCCAGGTTATCTACTGAATATTTCTTCTTGAGCGAGCTTCGGAAATTCACGACATTCAAATAAATTTTCCATTTCATCCAACCTGTTGAGCACAGAGGTGTAAAGGTGCTCGTGGCGGCCCCGCCGTCCTTCTAGCATCTGGAGACTGCAGTTTCGCTGCTCCTGAGCCATGGCGCTGGCGATTCCTCCTTCTCTCTTTTGCAGATTTATCTAGTTTATCAAAGAACCAGCTTTGCGCTTCCATTAGTATTTCTGTTTTCCATTCCACTAATAGCCACTGTAATGTTCATTATTTCCCTCACTCTGCTTACTCTGAGTGTAATTTACTCTTCTCTTTGCAAGTTTCATAAGGCAGAAGCTAAGGCCGTTGACCTGAGCCCTTTCCGTTCTTCGTATGTAGGTGCTCGGTGCTGTTTAACCAAAGTGAGTAGCTTAGCCGCACCCCACTAAATCTGGTGAGCTGTGTCTTTATTCTCCTTCAGTTCAAAATATCACTACTTCCTTGCTTCTCGAGGGATTTCTTCACTCGTGGGTTACTGGACCAGAGAAGCACGGGAGAGCATACGCTCATCCCCAGGGTCTTCGATGCAGCTCTCTCCCCTGGCCAGCCCGTCTCCCTGGACTTCCTTCCTGTCCTGTGTTTACTCAGGTGGCCTGCTAGGCTTGGCCTGGGCTGCCCTTCCCTGTGCTACGAGCTGGAAACGCTCCCAACACCTGAGAGAATTCTGGGTTGGAGGAGACACAGTTCTGCCGGACACTGCACGTCATTAACGTTCTCAACTTCGGAGGCAAAACAGAGACCTCAGAAGCTCTCGTCCCTGCTTCCGAACCCACTCCAGGAAAGCTGACTTTACCTTCTCAACCTGTGTGCGCTCGCTGTCAGCTATTTCTAGACTCTCCTTTGCATAGCTTAGAAGGAAGGCCTCTTACTCCATTATTGCTTGATATTAACAGAATATATCTGAAGACTAAGGGTGCATCATCAATAGAGTTCAGACAAGACAGACAGCACCAAAGTAAAATTAAGTTCACAAGACCACGGTAATAGAATATCAATATTCTTTCTCTTGTTCCCATCTTCTGCGTTCTTGCCCTTGATTTAACAATCTAAGATGTCACAAATCCCCAATTTTCCCTTCTAATTTAGTAAGGACTTGACATTCCTTGCATTCAAGGACAGCCACTCACAGTCCCTTCCAGGCCAATGACTCTTAAACTCAGAGATTTGTCTGGCTGTAAGAAGCTCGAGGCAGATCCTCTATTACAGAGATTCCATGGCATTTGCCTCTATGAGCAAATTTAGAGTCACAGACCGCAAAGTAGGAAGTCGGAGAGATTTTCTCAATCACATTAAATTAAATATATTTATACTGATAACACTCTGTATTTCACATCCTCTAATCACTTATTTAAAAATTACATAAAATATTGAGAAAAAAGTATTGAAAACTATCCACCATGAGGACCATAAGGGTAACATAACTTTCTAGGAACATTTATATGTTTACAAACATTGTGTGAATGTAAACTACAATCTATATAATGTCTTAGTATAAAAGCACTGTCAGAACACAATTTAACACAAAGCTTTATTTTGAGTTCTACCCTTGGTTTTCAGAAGCTGAAACAACTAAACTCGCTCAGCCAGACTAATGTACGCTTAAAAGGCGATCTTGCCTTTACCTGAATCCATGAAACAGGCAGTGTCATGCCGCAGACGGGCCTTCTCACCAGACACTGTGCTGGGCACAGGGATGAGCCTAAACCGCTGCGGATCGGCTTTGCTGTGAATCCAGCAGATTCCGAGTGCTGACAGGCCAAACTCCCAATCCTGGTGTACAATCTTCAGAATAATCTTCGCAGCAAATTAAACCTTCCAAAGCTGACATTTGCTGTTGCTGCTGCTTTGTCACAGAGAATAATTCTAATCTTTTCAGCACCAGTGTACCATAATTTTTGGCCATCTCAGAATGTTCAGGGAAGCACTTACTGATCTAATAAGTCTTGTTTTGTCTTTAATGAGGACAATTTCAAGTGATCGTAAAAAGCCCACATATGGTCATTATAACACTTGTTGTACACAATCTGTTCATCCAAAGGCATTTCTACTCTGCACTATAAACAGCAGTATATGATGTGATGGGAAAAACCTTCATCTACGAAAGTGTTCAGGCCAAGGTTATAGAAGATGAATTAAAAATTATGGTTACATATGTCTTGGTTACACGAAAATGTTCTGATAGAGCAATCATAGAGAATAGCATGCCTGTGCCTTCTGCTAGTTTTAGGTTCTAATCCTCAAAATATAATTAAAGCCCATCAGTCACAGAAGACACAGAATAATCACAGGCACTGTTTCAAATACACTAGAATAAAACAGTGATTTGAATTTTTTCCCCAAAGTTTGCTCTAAACTTCAGCAGTTTCGCTATGGTAGCACTTCCTTGGGCTTCCCCCAGGTGGCACAGTGGTAAATAACTCGCTGACCAGGGTAGGACACACGGGAGATGTCGGTTCCATCCCTGGGTCGGGAAGACCCCCTGGAGAAGAGAGCAGCCAGCCACTCCGGTATTCTTGCCTGGAGAAGCCCTGGGCCGGGGAGCCTGGCGGGCTGCAGCGCACTGGGCGGCACACAGACACAGCTGAGCACGCGCGCAAGCACCGATCCTTTCAAGGAGCGTGAAAGCGCTGCTCACTCAGCTGTCAACTCTGTGCAACCCCACGGACTGTAGTCCGCCAGGCTCCTCTGTCCATGAAATTCTCCAGGGAAGAACACTGGAGGGGGTTGCCATTCCCTACTCCAGGGCATCTTCCCAGCCCAGGGATCAAACCTGGGTCTCCTGCAATGAAGGCACATTCTTTATCATCTGAGCCACCACTAATTTTAATAACAGTAGCTCAAGTTTACCTAGCACTTACCATGGTCCTGATATTGAGGAACTACTTCAATTAATTCCCTGAAAAATGATTGCTTCACTCAGCTGATTAACAGCAGAGCCAAGATTCAAACCTAAGCTGATAACAGAGCCGGGGTTCCTACACTCTGGGCCTTACTGCCACAGTCCTAGGTAATTTATAAACATTTGCTCTTTTCCTAGGAGGAAAGAGGACTTCTCTGATAGCTCAGTTGGTAAAGAATCCACCTGCAATGCAGGAGACCCCCATTCGATTCCTGGGTCAGGAAGATCCGCTGGAGAAAGGATAGGCTCCCCTGGGGGCTCAACTGGTAAAGAATCTGCCTGCAATGCGGGAAACTTGGATTTGATCCCTGGGTTGGGAAGATCTTCTGGAGGAGAGAAAGGCTACCCACTTCAGTGTTCTGGCCTGGAGAATTCCATGGACTGTATAGTCCATAGGGTCTCAAAGAGTTCGATACAACTGAGCGACTTTCACTTTCATTAGGAGGAAAGAAACTGTAAACTCTTTTCCCTAAACTGTAAGCTTGAGGAGACATGACAAATTTTGAATAAGACACAAGTAAATTTTATAGTAGCCAGTCTTCTAAAACATGTATGTAAGAATTAGTTCCTAATTATTACAGAACTCTGAAAAACAGCAAGGATGATGCGTGACAAGTGAGAGATTACAAAGGAACGGATGTTTTCATTATTGCTAAAATATGAGATTTCATATATCTGGTATGTAAGTAAGCTATGAAGTTAATTTTTGGCATACATTCACTTCTCTTTTCACCATATATGTTCAGCTTAATCATATGAACTGACCATATTTACTTCTTAAAAGCCAAATACTCAGAAGATCTAATGATACGTGACCAGTGAAAACTTTCGTTAAAGTATCTTCTAACACAATACATAACATTAAAATATAAATAATTATTGTCATATATATCAGTTTCTTTACTGTATACATTCACAGTTATTAGCAAATGAAAAAATCCAAAAAGCAAGCTTCTTGTTTAAATGAATATCCCATTTCAGAAAGGACAGATTTTGTACTGTTGACTTAAACTGCTTTTAATTTTACCAAACATTACTTACACCTCTATAACGGTCTGCCCGTCCTCATCAAGCATGTGGCACATCGCGAGGGCACTGGTATGAATGATGCTGGGAAACACCGAGCAGATGTAGCCATGGAACCTACCTTGGTCAGGTGAATGACTCCTTTAGAAGTAACGGAACAACCCATGAAGCCCACGTACTGCAGCTCAGGACAGTGCTCAGCGAACGCTTTCACCGACTGGTCCGTCACCTGGGGAGGGCGGAGAGGAGAGAGTCAGGAGGGCCCTGCAGGATGTCGCCACCGCAAACGCCCCGGCCTCACCTTGCGCCATTACCGTCTCCGTTTCCAGTGGACTGTCTGAATCCACAGGCATGCCGCAAGATGTCCTGCGCTTTTTAAATCCGCCCTCAACCCCACATCCCCTTCGGTCAGCCCATGTTTGTTTACGTCTTCACGTCTCAGAGACGTCAACGTGATCCACCTCCACTTCTTCATGCCTCCCTCAATAGACATGTATGCATTCTGACATTTACTCCACGTGCTATGAAATTCACCATTTCAAAGGGAGCAGTCCAGTGGTTTTTAGCAGATTTACAAGTCGCGCCACCATCACCAACATCTAACTCCAGAACATGCTTCTCACCCCAAAAAGAAGCCCCATGCCCAGCAGCAGCCGTTCCCCAATCCCAACCCCTGCCTCCAAGTCCTGGCAGCTTTCTGTCACTATGGCTTTGCTCAGTCCTGACATATTTGATAACTGAAATTGCACAATCGTTTCCTAAAGGGCAACAACAGTCTCTTTATAAGGTTTCTCCCTACAAGTGTTTCTTCTAAGAAATCTGGTTTTGCCCCTCACTGCTTCAAAATTCTCAGATTTGGAGGGTGTGATGGTTAAATTTATGTGTCATCTCGACTACATCATGAGATGCCCAAATATTTGATTAAAAATTATTCTGGGTGTGTTCGTGAAGGTTTCTGGGTGAGATTAACATTCGAAACAGCAGACTGAATAAAGCAGATTGCCTCCCCGAGGTGACCACTCAACCTCAGTCACATCCAGTCGGCTGAAGGAATGGAACAAAAAGGGGAGTCAAGGAGGATCTGCCCTCTCCCTCTCCCTCTCCCTCTCTCTCCTCCTCTCGTTTTCCTCCTACCTTCACATTCAGACACCAGTTTCCCGCCTTTAGACTCAACTTTGGACTGGAACTTACATCATCAGCTCTCCTGGTTCCTGCGTGTTTAGACTCTGCCTAGAACTACACCATCCGCTCTCCTGGGTCTCCAGGTCTCCAGCTTGGGATTTCTCAGCCTCCAGAGCCACAGGAACCAGTCCCTTACAATAATCTCTTTTACACACACACACACACACACACACACACCCCTCATACTAATTCTGACTCTTTGAAGAACCCTAACTAATGTGATACATATTAGAATCCCCTGAGGAATTTATTAAAACCTCAGAGTCAAAAGAGGTGTAACCCAAGAATCTGTATTTTTAACAAGCCCCTAAGTGACTCTTAGGGATGTGAAAACTTCAAGCCCCAGAGCTGCAAAGAAGTTACATTGACAGCTTTTGGCATTTCTGCGTGGCCCTGCTTTTAAAAAAGGGCAGACTGAAATTCCTTTTTTGTCTCCTCCAGCCTCCAAAAGCTTCCATATATAAAATTATCTGCTTATAATTGTGCTAACATTTTCTCCACTGTTCTACAAGCTGTAGCATATAAAAGAAGGTCTAGATAGTCTCTATGATAGGGTAAATTTCAGATTCACTTTCCTTACCGTCAAGATGAAATCAACAAGTTAATCACCGTTAGTTTTTCAAACAGCAGTGACTTACATCTACTTTGCATTAACTTTAATATGGGTGACTCTTACTTTGTATCTCCCTTATCTATTCTGAACAGATATTGGAAAATAAAGTGATGTGAGTAGCATTAATTCTGAAACAACACAAGAACGTTTTCCTAAAATAATCAAACCAACAGCATCCACGGTACATCTGATAAAAGATTAATTCTGCCCTCAAAAGTAAAGTGTGCTTCAGCATATTAAGACTAAGGGTGTCACTGATAAATTAAAAATGGGCCTTCCTGACACTCAGCTTTCTAAAAACATTATGTCAAGAAAGAATATTTAAGGCACTGAAATTGCCTGAAGCTTCAGTGAAAACCAATTTCTATTAAAAAAAAAAAAAACCTCAGGGGGTGGCGGGAAGGAGAGGAAAACAGGTTCAACACCTATCGCCATTTGGTTCAACATCCTGCCTAATCTGACATCAGGCTTCTTCCAGATCCATCTTCAAAAGGGGGAAGAGGAGTTCAGACAAGGATGAAGGACACAGGAAAGCTCAGGTCCCAGGTGTCAGAGCTTTCAGAGACAAAGTACTGAAACTGGCTTCGTGGGTGGTACTCTTTTAGCTCAAGGAGTCAAGTAAGAGGTCGGAGGCGCCTCCTGCAGCAAGAGAGCCCCAAGAGCCGAATAAGCCTGGAGGGAGTGCCTGGGGACAGGGGCACTCTGTGAACGTAACACGGCTGTGCAGTCAACACCGCGTTCCAGTTATAGAACATCTCCATCACGCTGCCCTAAAAAGTCCCTTTCTCCCTGATGCCCATATGCAGTCAGTCACTGCTCCTGCCCCGAGATGGCCCTTGATCTGCTTCACACACCTACAGCTGCCTTTTCTAGAAGCGTCATGTGGATAGGATCCTACAGTAAAGTCTTCGGTGTCTAGCTTCTTTGGTTAGTAGTTTTTGTTGCTTGCTTGTCTGAGTTCCCCCTTGCTGTTACCTGTATCAGTAGTTGGCTCATTTTACTGCTGGGTAGATTTGCATGGTATGACTATATTACATTTTGTTTATCCACTCACCAGTTATAAACATTTTGTTTACAGTGTGGGGCTTTGATGAATAATGCTTCTGAGATCATTCACATACAAGTCTTTGTATGGACATATGTTTCACTCCTCTTGCATAAATATCTAGGATTGGAATTACTGAGTCATATGATAAGCTTATTTTTTAAGGCATTTTTAAATCTGAGTTGTTTTCTTGCTAAGTTGCAAGAGTTCTTTATATAACCTGGATACACGTCCTTTATCAGGTATCTTGTTTCACAAACCTTTTTCTTCTGTTCTGTGTTTTGTCTTTTCATTTCCTTGATGGTGGTCTTAGCACTAACATTTAGGCCTATGGTGCTTCTGGAGTTAATTTTCATGAACAGTGTGAAGTGAGGTGAAAGGTTCATTTTGTCTGCACACGAATTGCCCTATTTGTTGAAAAGACCATCTGGAATGGTTTGATTTTGAGGGATCATACTTGCTCACAGACTGTGATAAAACCAGCCAGTAAATAAGAATTCATATGCAAAGAGAAATGTGGCTCCGGATTTGGAAAGTGGTATTGGAAAATTAGGGGGGAATGAGACCAGCTGGCAAAGCAGATTTTGCCCTTTTAGCCAAAGCTGTGATGGAGAAAACGAGGAGACGAACCTCCGATTGAGCGGTGTCATCTCTTCATGCAGGGACAGAGAAGACCGTCCCCTTAAGCCGGGACTCTAAAAGCCAGCTGACATTCTGACGCCAGCATGGAGAGGACGCACGTGCCTAGTGTTGCGAGGAGGAAGCGCATCGGTGATAAGGAGTGTCCTGTGCCTTCAGAGCCGCAGGGGCCATGAAAAGCCTCAATAATGCAGACACACACAAGATTCCAGGAGAGCCTCCACTGTGAATCCTGAGGGGCCCTCTCTAGTTGCTGAAGCCCAAACTAATGCAAGCCAGAAACACAGAGGGCGGAGGCAGCAGACAGACAGTGGCTCTCAAAAGCTCTTGGGAGAGGCGCTCAACCAGATATCCTGTGAGGGCGGTTTCTCGAGAGCAAGTGTGGGCACAGGAAGAGCTCTCCCCGGGAGGTGGGAATAAAAGGCCTAGAAAATTCAAAGAAGGGGGCAAATGTAATAGCCACTATGGAAGAAATGTTCATATCTGACTGAAATATTCTTAACTAGAAGAAAGAGGAAAAGCAGAAGGTGAGCAGTACAGGGTCACTAATTTTGCTTGAAGAGTTACTGTTATAAAATTATTACTTATATTATTGTTTATTTAATATTTTTGAATTGTGAATCTAGAGATTCAGTCTTTGGACACAGCTCAAAGTTTAGGGTACCATTAGCCAAAGAGCTTAAGAGGGAATAGAAAATCCCATGGACGGAGGAGCCTGGTAGGCTATAGTGCACGGAGTCGGAAAAAGTCGGACATGACTGAGCGACTTGACTTTACAGGGGTTCCCTATAATAGCCTTGACAGGCGATATTAGCCCCATTTTAGTACTAAGACACTTCAGTCATACCTGACTCTTTGCAACCCATGGACTACAGCCCATCAGGCTCCTCTGTCTGTGGGATTCTCTAGGCAAGAACACTGGAGCAGGTTGCCATGCCCTCCTTCAGGCAGACCTAGCCCCATTTTACAGGTTACTGAAATAAGCCTATCAGAGACTGACTTCTCCCAAATCAAACCACTAACAGATGGCCAAGTAGTCTTTAAACTTTGGTCTTTTAGATTTCGTAATTCATGTTCTTAACTTATATATACTAGGCTGTGATTCATTTCATGGTGCTAATTTCCAGTCAAATGCAAAAGCAAATTTAAGGCCCTCCCTTTGGGCCCAGAGAGGTAGAGTGGCAGGGATCAAGGCACAATGGGTCTATTTTCTAAAGAATTTTCTAGAGAGAAGCACTACCCTTGATTACTTTTTTCTTCTCCTAAGGATAGAATAGATGTGCTGAAATGCTGTAATAGTTTCCTGCATATCCTAAGAATCCCCCCAAAGCAAGAAACTGTAAAAGTGGGGTGTGTGTGTGTGTGTGTGTGCACACGCGCTCAGTTGAGTCCAACTCTTTGCGACCCCATGGACTATAGCCCTCAGGCTCCTCTGTCCATGGCACTTTCCAGGCAAGAATGTTGGAGTGGGTTACCACTGTCCCACTGTCTCCTCCAGGGGATCCTCCTGACCCAGGGATTGAACCCATGTCTCCTGTGTTTCCTGCCTTGCAGGTGGATTCTTTACCTGCTGAGCCTTTGGGGTAGCTCAAAAGTGGGTTGGCGTTATCTAATCCAGAGGTGAAGAAGAAGCTGGGTTAATGGTAGTGAATTATAAAACCACCTAAGTAGAAATTGATAATCCACCTAAAAAGGATTAAAATTAAAGACTAAGAAAATATGGATGGGAAAAGCTTTTATATAAATCTCAGGACTCTAAATAAAGAGATGCAGCTTCTTCTTATTTTAAGACAAAGTTTCCTTAGAACATGGGTAGAGAGATCTATTTTCATCAGAATAAGACTGAGTTAATGAAAAGGGATTTGTAATCTATGCTGAAAGAGTAAATTTGGGGAACGATGCTAGTGTATCAACAGAAGAAAGAAATTTATATCATTAATTCTAAAAAGGTCAAGAAATCTTTGTACATTTTTACACTTGTGACATTAAAGAATTATTCTGTATAATCCTACATGAATGTATTAAATAATATAAAGCATTTCTTAACTTTGCTCAGAAAAAAGTTTTCCCTAGAGTTCACCCCAAACCTATAAATTCAGGACTTGGAAATACATACTTGTAATAAGTTCTCTTAAAGAAGTTTCTTATGGAGTCAATCCACAAACAACTCATAACTAAACCTAACAACCGACCAGCCCCTCCAAGTGTTAGCACTGAGGGTGGTCCTGGGCACACGTGGCACCACGGGGTTATCTCTTTGCTGACCTGTGCTGACACCACAGATCACCACGGTCCAGGACATGCCATCCTTCTGGGCATTTTCAGCAGCCTGCACACTGAACATCTTTCTGCCACTCTTGGTTCCACAAACCTATCCTCCATCCATCGAGCCATTGCGATCTTTCAACGTGTACAAATCACATCATGTCAGTCTGCCATGCACACTCCTCCAGTGATACCAATTACGTGAAGTATAAAATCCCAACTCCTGTTAGCTCCAAGGCCCTGCCCAATCTGCCTCCGCCCTAGCTCTTCCACCTCGTTCATCATCCCACCACCCCCTATCCAGGTCTGAAACCAAGTCTGAAGAAGTAGCCAGGCTGTGGGGGGCTGAATGTCTGGCAGAATGGTTGTGACCTGGCATGGAAGGAATCTATTTTATTGATAATGTGAGACACACAGGGGTTAAAGAACTATAAGGTCCCCTCGAGTTCCAGCCTCCTGCAGGCGCCTAAAGCGTGGTGCCATTCATTAAAGCCTCTAAGGGAAGGGTGATGAAGGGAAGCTGTCCTTCAAGGCCCATCAGGTAAACTGAGGACCAACTAAAGGGATATTCTGGCCTCAGGGAGGCTGCCAGTGGGTCACACGTACAGCAGGGTCCCGCCCTGTGTGAAGAGCAGTATGCCACAGCAAGGGGCACCTCCAGCAGCTAGGCTGAGCCAGTCAGTAAGCATCCACATCCGGCAACGGACGAAGAAGTGCTGCGTGAAGTGCTGTAAGGGTAAAAGGCCCAACTGAGGAGTCTGATTTAGATGCCAAGTAACCATACATGGGCTTCCGTTGTAGCTCAGGTGGTAAAGAATCTGCTTGCAGTGCAGGAGACCTGGGTTCGATACCTGGGTTGGGAAGATCCCCTGGAGAAGGGAAAGGCTGCCCACTACAGTCCATGGGGTCACAAAGAGTCAGACACGACTGAGTGACTTTCACTTTCAAACATACATGATACTTCAGGAGTTTTAAAATGAAAAACAATAAAATTCCTCCATTTATTTAGTCTTCAAACTCTATGAAAATTTCTTTTTCATTTTCACCTTTGCTTTTCTGTACTCTATTTTTTCACAGGTTATAAAACACTCACAATTAATGTACCCTCCTTTTGAGACAGTGTAACAAAAACACAAAAGAGATTCATACTGACCATATAAAAGCAAAAAGCTAAATACGGAGACAAAGTACCTGGTATGGATTCGCCTTATGAATCATTTCAGTAAGACCTTTTTACTATGCTCTTACTGTAATAAAAATTTCATATTTTTAGTGAATTTTAAAAAGAAATTAAAAAGAAACAAAGTATTCTTTTAAACTACGGTCAGACAATATTTAGTGAGTAAATACTACATGCCAAGCAAGCACTGCGCCACACACCATGGCCGAGACAACCCGCCTTCACGGAGCTTACCATCTGCGAGAAGAGCAAATGAGAAACAGTTACCACAAGTGTGATCCCTCCGTTAAGCACTTGCACTAGCCTACCAATTATTCCTTTCTATATATGTGCAATAATTACATGGTACACAAAGAAAGTTGGGTTAGTGACTAAGAATCCACCTGGCAATGTGGGAGATGCAGGTTTGACCCCTGGGTCAGGAAGATCCCCTGGAGAAGGAAATGGCAGCCCACTCCAGGATTCTTGCCCAGGAAATCCTATGGACAGAGGGGCCTGGCAGGCTGCAGTCCATGGGGTCACAACTTAGCAACTAAACAACAACACATAGAAAGAAGTCAAAACTATGACTAAAAATTATATTCAATTATACAAATAAGATTCTTCTCAAATATTTTAAGTCATTGTATGCCTGATACCATTACATGCCCAATATCATTTCAGTAGAGAGCTAGAATATGTATTGCTTTTATAAATCATGAAAAAAAAGCAAGGATTATTTAAGAACTCATGCTTACTAATACAACTTTGGCTTTTAATTAGCATGATTCAACTATTTCATTAGGTAAATCAGAAGCACAAAACAGTAAAATCTTTTAATATTTTATGATGAAAAATTTCAAAAACATAAAAAAATAGAAAAAACAATAAAATAAACCTCCATTTACCAATCATCTACCTTCAATAATTACTAACTCATTGTCAACTTTGTTTTATTAATAGCCCTACCCACCTCTAAAACATCACATTCATCAGTAAATATTTCAGTATATCTCTAGAAGATAGGATCTTTTAAAAATCAGAGCCATAATATCCTTATCATTCCAGCAAAAATGTTCATGTGAGACTTAATATGAAAAATGAACTATGTGTAGTTTTATGGAGATAATAATCCAACATGGTAATTTAAAAATCTCATTAAAAATTTACAACAATTTTATAAAAACTGACCCTTTGTCAACAAGGGCACTGAGATTCATAACTAATCATTTTCTAAAAGTCTAAAATTCCATTAGCAGCCAATGAGAATCTGATCATTTGATTGCTTGTTTGACCTTGCCTGATTTTTGTTCATTCTGTCTTGCTTAATGTTAGTCTGCATTTAGAGAAGTCAGATTGGCTGATAAAAAGAGATTTATAAGTTATGCATTAAAGTATTGTGAAAGGGAAAGACACTGGTCCAGAATTAACGGCACAGATATGTGTCCCTATTAAAAAGATCTATGCTAAGTCAGCTATGACTCAACCATTTCCCTCTAGTTTGCTGACCAAGTTTCTTTAACTAATACTTTATTTTATTGAAATTCAATACTTGGGTAATGTAAATGAAACAGAACAATTAGTCTATTCTGCATCAGCTCACCCTTTAACTAATGAAAGGAATAAATCTAAAGAGAAATCTCCAAACCTAACAATCATAGTTGTATTTAGCAACGATATTTACAAGACATTTTCTAGTATACATACACATCTGTTCACTCACCCAGTTGGATAAGCAGGCGGGTGCAAATTTCATTTCACAAATGAAGAAACACAGAAGTTAAAGTAACCTGCCCCATCTTATATGTGAGCCCAGTGTCCCTTGCATTACAATATACTCGATAATGTACTTAAAATACAATCAAAGAGTCTACATGAGTGCTAAATTTGAGACTCATTAAGTAATAAATAAACATAGCTGATTATAAAGTCCTTGTTTCATAAACATACAACTAATTTAATTCTTTGGTCATTTCACAGAAAAAATGTTTCAATTCTCTGAAAGTAAATGTTTCAATTCTCTGAAAGTTCATTTCTAAACACAACTTTTAAATTAACATATATGGTTAGTTTGAGGATTCATTTCAAAGAGTATAAAGTGAAATTTATAAGAATATGACTGAAGGCTAAATTAAATCCACCAGACAGATCACTTAGCAAAATCTGTGTGGATGCATCATGTGTTATGCAAGAAAACAGGGGAAAATAGAAGTAGTATACACAACTTGAATTCTGACTCATCTAACTTTGAATGGGGTTTCATCACAAAGGGTAAAATGAACTCAAGTCCCAGAAGGCTCACACACAAAGAACAGTGCTCAGAATAGCAGGAGAGCTAGTTAGTATTTCAAAAGGCTTGCTAAAAGTCACGGAGGAAGAGAAAAGCCACCACCATAAAGGTAATTTCCTTAGACTCCCACATTATCCAGGCCTCTCTTTATCTGCAAAACCCGGTGTTCTCTGCCTGCTCCCCAGCCTCTGCCCGAACACCTCCTCCCCTCCCTGACACGTGCGGCCCTCTCCTCCATTTCCACCCATTCCCTTACCTCTCTCCCTGGCGCTTCTCCTTCCTTTTCCTCGTGTTTCTTCTGAACCCTTTATGCCCACTCTTACTATTACAGCTTTTCTTAACTGGCTGCTCATAATATGAGCAATTTATGAAGGACTTTAAATATACTCATTGTATTAATTTCAAATCAGTGACACTAAGCTTTTCCTTTATCCCAGAAATGTAAGATTATCTGGAGCCGCTGGGCTCAGCCTGAACTGCAGTCCAGCCCCTCGCCTTCCTGGTTGTCTGACTTTAAAGGATTTATCTGATTCCAAAAGTATAAAAATGAGACAGAACCCTAACAGGCTTCTTGTGAGCATTAAAAGAAAATCCGCACGTGCTGGACACACTCCACACAGTGTACTTAGCAAAGAGGAGCCCCTACACAGTGTCCATGCATCCTTTCCCCCATTCCATGGGGCTGGCGTGCTGAACGTTATTGTACAAAATTAACTTGCTTCCTATCATTGTACTTGATAAAATATATAAAGCAGCATTTAGTGATAGTCTCTGTTATGATATGTCCCACCTACCACCAAGTAGTTAGAAACAGAAATGACAATACATGAACAGTTCTACACTTGTTCACCAGACTGAAGTCACATATTGGGAGAAAAATGTAAGGTAAATGAGACTTTCAGTTGGTAAAATATCAGTAGCAAGTTTAATTGTACACAGGTTTACCTATACTTTGTAATACATCTAAAACTGTTGATAATAAGAGGAAGCAAGCCAAACAACTCTCTGTTTTCTAGGGGTACATTGACTCTTTTTAATGTTCTAACTTGCAAACTATTTTAGTCTAACAGCACTTGGATATGACAGTACATTACGACTATTCTTTCAGCTTTCGGAAAGCACAACAAAGTCTATACACCAAAACTGGGCTTTGTAATGCTCCTAAATATGCAGTGTGTCAGATAATAAGTAGAAGAGCCAAGTTTCTTTCCTGTGATTTTAAGGAACTCATCAATATATGAGAAGATTTGGTTTATAAGGATAATATTCTGTAACAAGAAAGATCTACCTCCTCCCTAGGAGCGTGATATATAATATGCAAAAAGAAAATATACAGAATCAAGAGAACAACCTTCAAAAAGTCACTCGTGTTTGTGAAAATATTTCAGATTAAGTTTTAATATTTTAACAACAGAAAACACTTCCCAGGATGAATAAAATCTAACCAAGGTATAAAGTCCTAACAATCTGTGTTTTAATCATAAATGAAAGCCAATAATCTCCTGTTTAAAAAAAAAAAGTACCAACACCCTAATGTCTGAATACAGAACATTTCTTACATATTCACGTTTAACATTCTTTAAACAAGAAAACCTATTATCAGAAAACAAAACCTAAAATTAGGTTATACATTTTTCATCATGTCAGACAAATACATTCATAACTCGCTAAATGTTCTTTCTCACATTTCAAACAGCTCACAGAACCCCACCTCCTTTAATAAGGCTCCCACTATAGCCAGAAGCAAGACGGCAAGCCCACCAGCCGCCCTGACCTAGTCCACTTGGTCTGCACACGTAGCCTTCACAAAAGCAGCCATGCTAAGTAAGGAGAATGCGAAGGAGGCGTTTTCCTTGTCAATTTTGGCAGAGGGGGGAAAAGTATGTATAAATACATTTAATTTCATTTTTCAAATTAGAAGCTCAGAAAGAGCAGCGCTCATGACCAATGTCAAGGCCCAGATTCATCTCTCCAGGAAAAGGGGCCAAAGGAGGCCTTTCAGTCTTTCAAAGCATCCCCTCTACGTCCAAGTCAACAGACCCCTTCACGGGGCCTGGTAGGCAGTAGCTGCTCCCTTCCCACATACTGAACGCGTGAAGGAGTGAATCAAGCTGGGAAAGGCGGGCACTGGAAACACCAGCTCACTGAGGATGGAATAATGGCACTGCAGAATTTCTACTGCTAAGAAAAAGTCGGTAAAAAAAGTGCCTATTTGCCAGGCACTATACAAGCTGATTTTTATTTACATTTATGCAAACTACAGTGTAAACGTCTTAAAGGTGTTTATCCATTTTTACCCAGAAGGAGCATGTCTACGGACGTCTGGGCGATGGGCCCAGCAGAGAGGCAGGCAGATTTGTGGACCAAGACACTCACCGCAGCAGCATTTACAGCAACGGAAGAACAGAATCCTCTCAGATGCGTTAAAATAGGATAATGGTGCCTGGAAAATCCCATGGACAGAGGAGCCTGGTGGGCTGCAGTCCATGGGGTTTCTAAGAGTCGGACACAACTGAGCGACTTCACTTTGACTTTTCACTTTCGTGCATTGGAGAAGGAAATGGCAACCCACTCCAGTACTCTTGCCTGGAGAATCCCAGGGATGGGGGAGCCCAGTGGGCTGCCGTCTATGGGGTCGCACAGAGTCAGACACAACTGAAGCAACTTAGCAGCAGCAGCAGCATGGTGTATATTTTTGATAGACTGCCATGTAGCCATGAAAGATCATCTTTTTAAACATTTGATGAAGTCAGAAAAATACAGTGTGATAAAACAGGATTATATAATTATTAGGAGTTTAAACATCATTCTGCTAAGTATATAAGCAGAATGAAAAAACTCATGTGATAAAATGTTAACTGCCTCTTGCTAGTGGGATTATATAAGTGTGATTTTAATTTTCTTTATGTTCCTCTTATTTTCCAAAGTTCTACATCAATATTTTTACATTCTTATGATAACAGAAAGCAAATGCTTAAAAAAGGAAAAAACTATGGGATAAGGCTTTTGAAAGTTTACTGTCTTCATGAACTTGAGGCATTTTTCCCTACAAGAAACTAGAAGATGACTTTTAAGTACATTAAAGAAATAGTTTGCACAATCTCTAAAAAATAATAATAGAAATAAAATACAATTTACTCTTATAAATAAGAGTAAAACCTAAATAATCTTCTTGCAACTTTAGAAATTTTAAGAAACAAAATGAAAATTTTCTTAGAATTTAGAAAAAGTGAACTTATTTTAACCTATAAAATATTTTTATTTATAAATCAGTACCATATTTCTACCTAGTCATTACTCTTCCATGGAATAAGAAAACATACTATAAAACAATAAACAATATACCTAAATACACTTTGCTTGAGTAAGCCAAAAAACAAGCTTTTGAAAATCTGTTTATATATTTCCTCTATATATTAAAAGCTATTAAGAAACATAAAAAATACTATACAGAGTCAGTTCACTAGTTTAGAATGAAAATATAGAGCAAAAAAAATGGTAAACACCATATCCCTGTTCCAACGTATAACTGGATAACAAACAATACTGTACTAAAAAATACTTTAAATGAACACAAATATGAGATGCTTAGCGAAGAGATGTAACCCAGGAATTCTCAAAATCAACTGCTTTAGCAACATGGTGATAATGTGCTTGCATTACACAGCTTCTCATCTGTATTTTATCTGAAAATAATAATCAAATATATCCCAGACCTCACCTGCACGGAATCATAAAGCAGGGTTTCCTTTGCTTTCAGTGACCAGCCTGACTGGTGGGCACCGGCCTCTCCCAGCGCTCTCCAGGCTTCTGAGACGCCCACGGCAGGACCTCGTTCCTGCTCAGACGGTTGGCTGCTAGCTCGGCTGCCCAGGGCGCTGCCGCCCTGCTCTGGCCACCACCTCTGGTTCCTGTGGCCTCCACGCCATTCAGCAGAGCTCCCGGCTGGTCCTGCTCTCGTGACTGCTCCGGCGTGATTCCCTCCAAGGGAAACTTCTGGTCCTGCACCCACCCTCACCGCCTGAGCCCCAGAGCCTGCTGCCTGGGGCGCACCACCTCACAATGCCTGTCTGTCCGCGCATCGCTCCTGCCGGTGCTGGTCCTCGCCTCCAACCACAGGAACCAAATCCAGGCACCCAGGCTTGGCGGCTTCCCAGGCGGCGCGAGAGGTGGAGGACCCGGTGCCAGCGCAGGAGTCGGAGATGTGGGCTCCATCCCGGGGTCGGGGAGGTCCCCTGGAGGGGGCGCATGGGAGCCTGGTATTCCTAACGGGAGAATCCCGTGGACAGAGGAGCCTGGCTGGACACGACTGAAACGACGAGCGCGTGCGCACCAAGGGCGGTGAGGAACAGACGCCCTGCAGTCTGCAGCTGTGCTTACTGCCCTCCCGCAGACCTCTCCCTCTTCCTCGTGTTTTCAAGACATCAAGATCAGCAAATCTAATGTGCACGAGCACGTACCTAAACAGAAGAATGGACAGGCGGTGTCTCTAGAGCTTCACACGGTCTAGGCTTGAAGTCACGAGGACTAGACCTGAGTCACTCATTTTGCCTCCTGCCAGCTGCATACGTAACCTCTCCAGATCCCAATATTCTCATCGCAGGTACTTCAGTACCCAACCCCACTGAGCTGTGTGAGGATTAAAAAAGACAACGCATGTAAGGAATTTATGTATTACAAACTCAACACAACTGCTTTCAAATGAATTCATTAATTTGGCAAAAGAGGGAAAAGATCCTGTCTTAATGTGGGTGAACACCAAGTTCTTGGAATCTCATTTAAGAAATAGAAACACTAAAGCATCAAAAGAAATATGTCTTTGTCCAAGGGGACTTCTGGTTCACTTGGTTGAAGAGGCTTGGTCTTTGGAAATCTGAAGCAGTCTGCCCTTGCCTGACACTGTAGAGCTCATTGCACTTAGAGGCGGCGCTGAGACACGGCAAAGGGAGTGCCTAGCTGGGGCCAGACTTTCATTCAACTCAGTTCACAAATGTTGATCATCAAGTGTGTGAAAGCTCTGTATAGTATATATGTGTATGCACTGGTGGTGGAGAGTAGTCTACAGTAGTCTATACCCATAATAACATGACATAAATGCTAAAAGAGTTACATAAAAATTGCTTTTGTGCACTTGTGTGGGGACCAAATGGTATCCAGAAAGTCACAAAGGAGAGACCTTTAAAAGACCATTTCAGGCATAGGAGAGGTGAGCTGGGACCACTTAGAACCACAGTACAAAGGCCCAGAGATGTGAATGTACAAAATACATGGTAAGAATGAAAACATCCACGCATCAAAATCTGGTTCTGCCCTAGGCAGCACTTGTAGCCACCTTGGGATTCTTATTATTTCTTAATCTTCTCTACCTCCGTTTTATATCCTGTGAAAACGGAGATAAGACTATCAGATTAGAGTTTTGCCATATATAGGGTCATTCTCCTAAAAGTATAAACGATTACAGTTAACTTTGTTTTATTCTGCTATCTTATTTATTCTAACGTCAGGTCTGAAATTTTTAACAAGATTTCCTTAAAAGTTAATATATCTAAACTTTTAATATTCAAAGTTGGTTTTTTTTTTTTACAGTTCTGAACACATTTTACTTTTCACTCTTGGCATTTAACGTGGACTGCCTTCTGAACATCTTCAAGGCATTCATGGCTTCTGGGGATTTGTATCGTCATCTACATTAAGCTAGGAAGAGACATGATTCACATTTCCCACATGTCAGGAATTAACATTCACACAGCATTTCTCTTCTAGTTCCAGAACAGAATGGATTAGCCTACTCTTCCTGAGAAGTACAGCAAAAAAAAAAAAAAAAAAAAAAA
>SJYF01000608.1:12209253-12221200 GCA_006410515.1 Procapra przewalskii | reverse complement strand
AATCATTGACACCAAGTTTAAAAACAGAAACCCAAAACAGAGAGGGAAGGGTATAGAATTTGTTTCAAACTGGAACTCCTCTATTAACTAGCAATGACACCACATACAAATGACTTACCAGCTCTTCACCTCCATTTTTTCATGTGAAAAATATGGGTAACAACAGTATCTACCTGATTATGTTATTTTGGGAATGAAGTGAGATACTGCAGGTGAAGTGGTTGGTACATGTGTGTACTGAGCTGCTTGAGTCTTTTTTGACTCTGTGTGACCCCATGGACTGTAGCCCACCAGGCTCCTCTGCCCGTGGGATTCTCCAGGCAAGAACACTGGAGTGAGTTGCCATACACTCCTCCAGGGGACCTTCTCAACCCAGGGACAGAACCCAGGTCTCCCACATTGCAGGTGGATTCTTTACCATCTGAGCCACTAGGGAAGCCCATTTCTCTTACCTGCAAGTAAATTCCTAAGAATTTGTACATCATTTACTTATATCTTTTTTGTGAAAGTTCTACAGAATGACAGATATGTCTGAAGGCTTTTCCACTGAATTTTCCATTTCTGAAAGTATGTGTTTTCTACAATTCTAGTATGAACAAGAGTTACCAAATATTGAGCAGTACAATGAATCATGTGATAGTTGCTTTAAGAATATTATCTTGACCCTTAAGCAACTCTGTAAGGCAATTTCTGTTATCTAGATTTTTACATAAGAGACTGGAGCTTGGAGTTTAAGACTGCAGAACCAGTATTCTGACCTAGAGAATTCCATGAACAGAGGAGCCTGACAGGCTACAGTCCATGGGGTTACAAAGAGTCAGACATGACTGACTGACTTTCACTTCACTCAAGAGAAGTCAGTTTAACAGACAACATTTCTCTTAGTGTTGCATAAAATAACAATGCTCTTAGATTCAGTGAAGTACAGTAGACAAGGATGAAGGGAATTCTGTACAGAATGGCAAGCCAAGGCACAGAGCTGAAATTCTTAAGGCATGAATGTCGGCATGCATAATTCAGGTAGGCTGGCAGGTGGCTGTGTACAAAGAGGAGTCAGGAAACCAGGGTGGAAAGGCAAACCATTCTGCTAGTTTGTTTACCTGGGGCATCAGCATCCTAGTTAATTAACTACTGCTTTGTGGGGCAGAGCATAAATCTTAGTATGTGATGGGGCAAGTTCACTCACACTGTTCTTCAAAATTATCTGGCTCTTCTTACCCCTTACACTTTGATATCAATTTTAAAGTTAGACTATTTAATGCTGTAAAAAAAAAAATACTAGATGAGATTTTGATCAGACCTTCATTATTGAACTTACTACATTTGTTTGGGAAAAAATTTCTATTCTTATACTTTCCTATTCAAAAGCATAGTATCCCTCTCCATTTATTTAGCTCTTAGGTTTTTCAATGAAGTTGTGTGATTTCTTCCATAAAGGTCATACACATCTTTCGTTGGATTCAGTCCCTGGTATTTATTGTTGGGGATTTTTTTTTTTTTGCAAATGGCATTTAAATTATGTTCTGAAAATTCACAGACTCTTTAGTAATCTCAAGCATATATAATAATAAGATATGTTTAATCTTGCTTTTCTATATATTTCATGTATCATAATTTAAAATCTAACAAAACACTTCCAAGATATACAGACTATTAAGACTTCAAAAGTCCAAATAAGGATGGTAACACAGGTAATTTCATTTAAAACAACTGAAGCACAGACTTAAACTGTCCTAGAAAGAACTCAGCATCCAAAAGACCCTTATTCATATATAATATTATACAACGCCTATAAAATGTTGGGCTATTAAATACTGGATGAGATTCATTTCTGCAACCTTGAAATAAATGACAGGAGTGGTAGTGTGATATCAAAACAATTATTCTTGCTCACTTCAGTGATTTTATTGGAGTCAACTCTCAACTGTCCACACCAGAGAGATACCCTGATGCATGCAACAGAAAACTACAGATAACCAACCCAAGGGAGTTGACAGTACACTCAACAATCAGGCCCCCCCGCTAAATTTATCAGTGTCCAGAAAGCTGGGTCATCATCTGCTCTCCTTTCCCTCAAGACAACTTCACTGACTACGCAAGACAGCTGGTGGCAGAGAAGAGGCAGCAGAAACGAGCTCCAGACAGTCTCCTTAAGATCTGAAATGGACTATGCGCAGACATCCGTTCTCCCCAAATTTCTCTAACTCAAGTTCTAAAACGTCTTTATTCTCTGTGCTTATGAGTCATTAGCAGACAAACAGAAACAGCTGAGGAAACGAGTCGGGACCCAGCATGCTAACTCCCAAGCCTCTGTCTCTCCGGCTCCAAATCTTAGGCGTCCGACTGCCCACCTGCACGTTTCCTACGTGCGAGTCCTCTGACGTCCCAGACGTGGCCTGTTCACTAGGGCAGTCCTCCCCAACTCCCGACACCAGGGCCCCTCTCCAGCGTCCCTGCGCCACCTGGGAACCTGGACGCCAGCTGCTCTCGGGCACTCCCACAGCACGTTAAGGACCACAACACCCCGTTAACCATCGAGAGGCGCTGACTGACTGCGTCAGTCTTCCCCCTTTCTGCTCACCGCCCCGGCCTGCATCAGGCACTCGTCATCTTTCCTCTAACTACTGTAGTAATTGAGTGGTCTTCCCACCTTCACTCTCCACCAGAAAACCTTTTGAAAATGCAAATAGGTACATGTTACTCTCCCACTCAAAAATTCTTTAATGCCCAACCAATGCTTACAGGATAAAACCCAACATTCTTAGCACAACATCCAAAGAACTTTCATAGCCCACGTTTCCAGTCAGCCTCACAGGTCCACAACCTCCTCTTCCTAGCCCTACTCTCTAAATGCCTCCACACCTCTGCATATAATGTTCCCTGAACCTAAATCCCTTCTTTACTTTCTATTACCAACTGGAAATATTCTTCAGATAAAACAAAGCATCATCATCTCACAAAGACCTTCTCTGAACCCTGAAGAAGACAAGCGCTGCTCGAAGTTTCCTCCGAATCTTGACTTGTTATAAGGCACATAAAACACTTCATTTTAATTCTCTATTAATGTCTTTCTCTTCCTAAATAACATTTAAAACCCAGACTTACAGCACAGTGTCAGTATTCATCAGACTCCAAAAAACATCAGGATACTATGTATTTCTACTAGCTTCTTATTAATCTGAAAATGTAATTAGCACTGATACTTTGAAATTAAAATATTTCTGGGTAGGAGTCATTACATCTTACAATAAGGAATTTGCATTATAAAATGAAATACTGCCTACTAATATGATTTATATAAAAATTTAAATATTTTGTACTAATTTTAAGTGGCTTATTCATTTTAAAAGGATTAAAATTTTTCTAATCTTTAAGGGTGAAAATTATTAATCCAATAATTAAAGGCAATTTTCAAATATGAAGATGAGCATAATTTTGTTCCCTACAAATAATTCTGGAATATTAATGTTTCCTCTAAGTTTTAATGACCCTACTTGATTCTGAATATACAACCTGGAGGGAATAATTTTCAATTTACTGAACAAAAAAATATAACTTTAGAACTCTGTAGTAAACTAATTTCACACACAAATATTTAATTAAATCCCCTAAATAAATTATATTTACTAAATCATCTTATATTTTATAACAATATGATGAAACAACATACAAAAATAAGCAGAAAGCCATCTGCAGTTAAATTATTCATTTTAAACTGTACACATTACTTAGAAACACTATCAACAGGATCTCACTCAGAAGCAATGAATAGCAATCATTAAGAAAAATAATTCAATGCAGACACACGTATTAAGCAAACACAGGAAGTCAATTTTATACTTATTTCTAATAAAAGCATTTGACCATAGGAAAAAAATGATACATATCAATAATATTTTTTAAAACTTATGCAGTATGTATACTCAGTGGTACCAGATTGCAAAATATACAATTCAATCAAACAGAAGATCAAATTTGTTTACTCTACTGTCTGAAATACATACATTTTATAATTCCAAGAAGTTGTAAGCTCATTTAAAATACTTTGCATTTACAATCTAAGTTAATATTAACACTACTCAGTGATTCTCATTCATTATGAATGTTTTTATGAATTTTTGAGGAGAACTGTCTGATTCAGAAGCACAGATCCCAATGGATGCTTTTAACCTTCATCTTACCAATGCCAAATGGTGAATAAAAATCAGTAACTAAAGAAATCTGATTTAACTATAACATTGCATGTGTATATGAAAAATAGTTCCTCAACATTTCCTTACGTCCCCACCTGTCCTCCCTCCCCCAGGAACAAAGGAAAGAAAACAGGAAAACCTTTACTTTCAACTTGGTTGGAAGTGATGAAAAAAATTCATCACACCAACAAGGATAGAAAAGTTTTAAGAACAAAACATTAAATTGAAGACACTGACCGTACTTACCCTATGATAAAAAAATGAAAAAGCCTATGCTACCTCTTCATTTTTTAATTTAAAAATCTACCTAAAAAGACCAAGTGCCAATTTCATCTTGTATTTCCAAACAATAGTTCTCTACATCTCCATTATGGTTCATAGTTAGAGTGTTTTATGATAATATAATATAGCAACAACTCTAATAAAAGATTAAAAAGTTATTTATACACATGTGCATGTTCTCCAAAGTCTTAAGTATAAGGTTACTAAACTTAACACAATTCAATTCTTAATTAAGACATTTTCAAACAAAATCATTTACATGTATTCAAAGAAAGATTTTAAATTAGTTATAAAATGTGGCATTTTATTGCAAAAAAAAGATCTTTAAGAACTATGCTTCAAATTTGTGTACTTTCTCAATTTAAAATATATTATCTAGCTAGCTTATTTCATTTTTAAAGTAAAAATTGTCAGCATTTAGTAAGTTTACTATGTATCAGGTGCTGTTCTAACCATATTACATATACAAACATATTTATTTAGTGGTTGAGAAAATAAATTTCTCCAGGGAACAAAGCAGAAGAGCTGGGACTGAACACAGGCAGTCTTGCTCCAGAATTCACACTCTTCACTATAAACTTACAGCCTCTTCTGTGCCAAGGTCTATACCTGGGACTTGCAAACAAGCAAACAAACAAACAAAACCCAGTCACTGCTTTCAAAGAGCTCATAACTACACACACATAAACCAATGACTTTTCTAGTGATGAGAGACTTCTAGTGATATGATCCAATTGCTCAAAGAGCGCAAATCAGTGTAATTAATTCTTAAAGTGGCTCAGATCATGAGCTCCTTATTGCAAAATTCAAGTTTAAATTGAAGAAAGTAGGAAAAACCACTAGGCCATTCAGGTATGACCTAAATCAAACCCCATATGATTACACAGTGGAAGTGACAAATAGATTCAAGGGATTAGATCTGGTAGACAGAGCGCCTGAAGAACTATGGACGGAGGTTCCTAACTGTGCAGGAGGCGGTGACCAAACCATCCCAAAGAAAAAGAAATGTGAGAATGCAAAGTGGATGCCTGAAGAGGCCTTACAAATAACTGAGAAGAGAAGAGAAGGCAAAAGAGAGAGGGAAAGATGTACCCAATCAAATACAGAGTTTGAGAGAATAGGAAGGAGAGAGAAGAGAGCCTTCTTAAGTGAACAATACAAAGAAATAGGAAAAAAATTTATAACTAAAGGGAAAGAAAATTGGAGATGACATGAGAACATTTCATCCAAAGATGGCACAACAAAGGACAGAAACAGCAAGGCCCTAATAGCAGTAGAAGAGATTAAGAGGAGGTGGAAGAACAGAGAACTGTACCAAAAAGATCTTAATGACCCAGATGTGTAATCACTCACCTAGAGCCAGACATCCTGGAGTGAGAAGTCAAGTGCGCCTTAGGAAGCATCACTACGAACAAAGCTAGTGCAGGTGATGGAATTCCATCGGAGCTATTTCAAATCCCAAAAGAGGACGCTGGGAAAGTGCTGTACTCAATATGCCAGCAAATTTGGAAAACTGAGCAGTGGCCACAGGACTGGGAAAGGTCAATCCTCATCCAAATTCGTAAGAAGGGCAGTACTAAGGAAGGACAGTTATGACCAACCTAGACAGCATATTCAAAAGCAGAGACATTACGTTGCCAACAAAGGTCCATCTAGTCAAGGCTATGGTTTTTCCAGTGGTCACGTATGGATGTAAGAGTTGGACTATAAAGAAAGCTGAGCATCAAAGTATTGATGCTTTTGAACTGTGGTGTTGGAGGAGACTCTTGAGAGTCCCCTGGACTGCAAGAAACTCAAACCTAAAGGAGATCAGCCCTAAATATTCATTGGAATATTCACTGGAAGGACTGATGCTGAAGCTCCAATACTTTGGCCACCTGATGCAAAGAGCTGACTCACTGGAAAAGACCCTGACGCTAGAAAAGATTGAGTGCAGGAGGAGAAAGGGGCAACAGAGGATGAGATGGTTGGATGGCATCATTGACTCAATGGACATGAGTTTGAGCAAACTCCAGGAGACAGTCGGGGACAGGAAAGCCTGGCATGCTGCAGTCCACGGGGTTGCAAAGAAGCCTGACACAACTTGGTGACTGAACAACAAAAACAACAAAGTGACTCTTCACAAAGCAGGTGACATCTGGTTTCAAAGGGTGGAATGTGAAGGGGAACTCTAGAAAGGCACACGAGAAACAAATGCTGAGGTCCCAGTCAATAGTCGTTCCAAGGCTATTAGACAGAGTCAACTGTGTAAGCAACTCAGAGCGAAAGGCTGCTTCCTCTGTCCAGCCAAGTGCCAGACAAGGGTTTCAGTTTCTAAAGAAAAATGCAAAAATACTCTTCGACGTTACTGAAGACAGGTGGAAAAGAAAAGCGGTTAAAGACAATAACATTAGCTAGAAACCTTCTAGAGTAGTCAGAAAATATAGAGAGAAGAAAGAATGAAGTCATTTTCAAAGCAGAGAAACTGAGTTTGATGGGAAAGATGAGAGATGAGATCAAGTCTGAAATTTCTGCACTGAAAGACTTACAAGTGACAACATTAAATGGATACAGAAGAAAGCAACGGAAATTGAGGGGAATTGGGGTATAATTCATGATTTCAAACAATATAGCTGACACTACAAGTCTTGATTTTCATATTTTAAAAAATGAGCTGCTTTCTGTCACCATATATGGAATACTAACGTAAGTTCCTGAAACTTGTTTTCTTTGACCCTTATTTATACCATTTTCTTGTTATAAATACATCTAATACTAAGTATGGAATAATTTCTTCTTAGAAAGTAGGAATAATTTCTTCTTAGACAGTATGACCTAAAATAAAAAGATCAACCTCTAAAACCCAGAAGCACTGATTTATTTACTGTGCATTATTAATGTATGAAGGTTAAGACTTTGATACAGCTGTAGCACTCACTTTGATGTCAGTAGTAGTAGAAGTACCCCAGCTGCCGTCTATACTTAGTCTAAATGAAAATATATTTTTAATGCCTTGGGGTATCAAATGTCACTTTTGACATTTTCTGCTTTGCACAAACATTTTATTTTCTTAATTTTTCATTAATATATATTAAAATTAACATTAATAACCATTAAAATCAATTTGCTTTATTAATGTATAGTAGTTATAAGCATCCATTTCAAATGAAATAAAACATTCAATCATCTAAATTATCGAAGATATAAACTGTAATAAAATTAGTAATTGCTGTTTTCAATACAAGAATTCATTGTTTTTAAACTTCAACTTGTTATTAAATAAGAAAAACAGATTAAAAATGATTTCATTTTCTTAAAAACTAACACCCAGGTGCATGCTCAGTTGAGTCTGACTTTCTGCCAGGCTCCTCTTTTGAGGGGATTTTTCAGGCAAGAACATTGGAGTGGGCTGCTATTTCCTCCTCCTGGGGATCTTCCCCACCCAAGGATCAAACCCACGTCTCTTGTAGATTCTTTACTACTGAACCACCTGGGAAGCCAAGACATAGGTAATAACATAGGAATTGTCTAACTGACTTTCTCATTATAATTTCCACATGAGGCACATAAAATAATCATCTTCTTTTAAAAACTTCATAAATAAACCCAGCCTTGAGACCACTCACTTCCTTAAAGAAGGGTAACTTTCTAATTCAGTGGCAGAGGAAAGTGATGAAAACTTAAATAATGAAGGCGGTAAAGGTGCATTATTTTATCATTTATAATAAGCCATTCTGGTGAATTTCATGAACATAACTTTTAGACATAAATCTATACTATGACAGTATTATATAATATATAAGACATCAGCAGTTAAGGAATGCAATCATTCAATTAAAACAAAAACATTTTTGCTGAATTCACAAATTAAAATACATCAGTTTGACCAACAGGTGGCGCTCAACCTCCATTTATAAAGAGAATAAATATTCCCCCAAGCATTTCCAAATGGGCTTCCCTGGTGGCTCAAACAGTAAAGAATCCAACACAATGAAATCAGTTTAAGACTACGTGGCCCTTTTAAAACTCAAACGTCAAAAAATCCAGTGCATAACTTTATTTTAAATGTTGTACTGTGCAGAAAAAAATTACTTTGGTTACACTGCAAAAGGATTTTAAAACTGATACTGATTGCCATTCATCCACAGAAGACTTTGTTAAAAGTTTTTAGAATGTTGCTGAAACATTTCTTTTAAAAAGCAACTTTCAATATGGTAAAATTTTACACAACACAGAAATAAACTTTTAAAATTTAGCCAGTATTCATGATAAATTAAGAAATAACTAAAGTCATTTTTTACCAGCTTAAATCACGCTTTAGAATTCTTAAGTATAATACTTAATATTCTATATTTTTCTAGAAAGTGTCTAAAATTTTCAAAAAACTAAGGTATTTGGCTAAAATAGAATCAGCCTATTTTTTAAAATTCAAGTTTCTATATGGCATTATATTCTTTATTTGTAAAAACAGCTTAAGACTCGATTTTCTGGCAGATTCTAAATGTAAGCTATTCTCACCAAAGGCACTTCTTATTTGAACCATGATGAAACAATTTCACTTTTGCAATACCACAAATGCCCAAGTGGCGTTTATAAAAATTTATGTTACATAACTAAATTTCTTTTCTTTGGGAGAAAGAAACACAAGTACTACAGAAATTTTGCAATAATATAGCATATATGATAGAAAATGCCCTGCTGCTGCTAAGTCGCTTCAGTCATGTCCGACTCTGCGCGACCCCATAGACGCCACCAGGCTCCCCCGTCCCTGGGATTCTCCAGGCAAGAACACTGGAGTGGGTTGCCATTTCCTTCTCCAAATTTAATCTATTCATGAAATAGTCTTCTTGCTACTTAATACAAAGGTAGGAAAAAGGCATATGGTATTTGGTTTCTAAATGTAAAAAAAAAAAAAAAAAGGACTTATGACACTAAGAAAAATTACTTTTTGTATAAACTGCATTTAAAAAGGAGGGGGTGTGGCTACTCTACTAGTGAAAGGGAGTGCAAGAAAGCAGGATAAAAATGGGTTAAAACTAAAATCTAAACAAAACAATTTCAAGAGGCTTATATAAAAGTTTTATTGGGAACACCTAAAGCCTTAAGTTTTGCATTACAAAAATTAAATGCTACTGCTTACTAATCCAATCATGTTAAGAAGTCATCAACTCAAATTCAGTCTGAGGTATGAGAAACAATGTAATCATAGAACATATACATTTTTAAAACAGCAATGACCAACACAAAATATACTATGTTCCTTGATAACATACTATCTTCCTCATACAGAAGTTTAAAGTGTCAGAAACCTTATTCTACATTCATTCTTTAATTTTTAGACAGGTTTACTTATCCACTTCTATTAACCACTAATTAAAAGTCTAATTTAGTTCTTACATGTTTTCAAAGTGAAGCAAAAATTTAAAACTGAATACTTCAGTATTTAAAACACATATATTTATTCTTGCAGTTTATAAAATGACAATCTCTTTTTCCATATCCACACTGAAATTCTGGCTCACTGATTTAAAAATTAACATTTTATACAGTGCCAGTATTTCATTAAAGTAAAATATATCATATTTTCCTTTGTTACCTAAGTGCCAATACTGAAACCTAATTTTTACATGAATATACATCTGAAACAGTAACCCCAACTTTATGTTGCTATTCTAAAACAGTCTGATTTATTATAACAGATTTTTTTAATTCTCTAATAGTGTTAATCTTAGACAAGATTTCACCAAAATCTTATTTTTCTTTTAAACTGATGGCAGAAGTGACTGTATCTTTCTGACAGACAGACTAAATTCCCAATTTACAGCTACATAATTTAAAGCTTCGTAAACAAATCCACCATTTCTAACTTCCCTTGTAAAGGTGAAATTTTTGCCCTCTGCCCAAGACACCATTAAGGTATACTTTGTGCATAAACAGAAATGTTTCAAATTGGTTTTGTTCATATGTATACAAGCAGGTTTACATAACAGAAATATGCACTAGAAAACAAAGACATATGTAATTTGTAGAGCCAGAAAAATGTTTAAGTTACAATATAAACATTACTGGAAAAGGAAAGTAAAACCAGCAGGTGGGCTCATTTCTACATAATCCTCCCTTTGTAAGATAAATATTCCCTACAGTACACTTACTGGGCTTTACTTTTTAATAGATAAAATGAATATCTATACTTTGAAATGCAAAAAAATATAAGAATTAAAATTTAAGGCCAAGTCTGCCCGTGTTCATGATTGGCTGCTTGTCCAGTAAGACCTGGGTCCCTAGGTATGTTATCCGCTCTGCAGGAGCTGATGGAAGCAGTGCATGTGAAATTCGGAAGAATCCAGGAGGAACTAAATAGCGTGGAACACAATAACACGATAAAATGTCAGTCGAGAATCTGAAAAAAAGGGTAGATGTCATGGAAAAATCATTAGATATTTCTTCCCAGAACATCTGAAGTGATGGATAAATGAACCTAAACGTCCAAATTTATCCCCTACATTTAAAGTTTCAGAAACTGAATTTCTTAAAGCTCAAAAGGAATGTGTCCATTCTCACAAAGAATTCTGATTACAGTTTTGAGTTAGTATAATTTTTAAAGTAGAATTTAAAATTTTTAAAGTAGAATTTTTAAAGCCACAAAGAGATATATCAGTGTCTCATTTTTAATTTTTAAAACACATTTTAAATGACTCATTGGTTGTGCTACTGTTTAAATTAAATGATTTAGTGTTTAGACCTCTTCTTCAAAAAACTTTTAGGGACTTAAATAAGTTTCAAACGTTTCACTCAATTGATAAAACTCTTTCTATTTGATGAAAAAAAATACAGCAAATTAAATTTCAATTCATTTGAAAATTAAAACATATTCCAATCTAAAATGAAGGATTCTTTATAAAGAGACACACTCTCTTTACACTGCTTGTTCAGTGCCTCATTTAGAGACAAGTAGATTCATGATTTTGTTTTCATGAACAATTTTGGAACTGTATAATAAATGCTTCCAAAAAGAAAGATAATGGTTTTAATTAAATGTGTGGACCAAATTATCTACTGTATTATAGGGCAGTTGTTAAAAAATTAATAACTATAAAAGAGCTGTTTCTTTTATACTACTTAATTATCTCCATATGGAGTTCTTTTTTTCCCTATAAAGTATGTTTAACAGTGCTCTATATACAGAAGAGATGTATTAATTCCATGAAGTTTTGTTTAGTTTTATTTTGCTATGGTAGTAATTTGAGAAAACCTAGAGGGCAGTTCCTAAACCTAAAAATGATTCATTAGTATAAAATGACTCACTTAGCCTCTGTTACACAAAAACAGGCAACAAAGAGAAAGGGGAAAATAAAGCTCTGTAGTTCTGGCTACATTTTCACTACCTCAGATTTTTATAAAGAAGGTCTATATACAATTGTTTTACATATATAAGGGTAAAATTCCCCTAGTTTCAAAAAACTGATGACTCAAAATGACTTACAGAAAAGATG
>SJYF01000608.1:12133892-12145820 GCA_006410515.1 Procapra przewalskii | reverse complement strand
GGGGGGGGGTCTTTTCAACTCAGGGATCAAACCCAGGTCTCCTGAATTGCAGGCAGATTCTTTACCATCTGAGCCACCAGGGAAGCCCCTAGAACTCCAAAGGTATTTTTCAAAATTTTCTCTAAAATACTTGGAGATGATTTTCCCTGAATCTCAAAATTTAACTAAAATTTTGCACACTACCCTGAAGAATTTACAAAAGAGAATATGTTTTAACAAGCTATTTGCTGTTACTGGGTTACTTTTCTAATAAAGCAAACACCTTAGGAAGAGTATAATTCGACAAAGAATCTAGATAACTGAAACCACAACACAGATTGCACTGGGATAAAAGTAAGATTAGGTTTTCCAAGGTCACAGGAAAGTTTTTCAAAACCAGTAGTAAAAACATATTTTTAAAGCATGAGGTATGCTTTCAATAGAAGAGGGAATTTGTTCCTTCTTTCCATTACTTCTATATCACCACTGTCCCTATTATACATATGCAAAAGAAAGCAGTAAAAAAACCCAATCCATATCTTATAGTAACTTTACCCAACTGCACTAAACATTCATGTTCGTGAAATCATAAAAATAACAATTCCATAATTTGATTCAGTAGTTTCATCATTGGTAGTTCAGTTCAGTTGCTCGGTCGTGTCGGGCTCTGCGACCCCATGAATCGCAGCACGGGACACACACAATGAGATACGAAAGAAAGCAAAGCAAATTTTTCAAACTGCCACTCATCTGACCCACTTTAAGGACTCAAATTTGAATCCCTTTTCTAGATTTATATAGTTTGACTTTACAAACAGTGAAAACATTATGCAAGTTATAAGCCAGACAGAGAAGAGTTAGGAGTGTATGAGTGCACTTACATGAGGTAGCTAGAATAGGTCCTGAAAGTACACTAATTAGAAAGCAGAATAGAGTCCCTGACGGCTACACAACATAGTGAACGTATGTAATGCCAGTGAATTGCACACTTATAAGTTGCTAAAGTGAAAAACTTGCTACAATAGTAAATATTATGAAGATTCTACCACAGTAGAAAAAACACCACCACCACATTGAAAAAACAAATGCCAGTAAAACCTGAGTTAAAAGAATAATAAGTCAACAGGAAGTGATGTTTCTTTCCAAACCTGTTTTTTCTAATTATAATTATTTTAACATAATTACATTAGATATTAAATAAACTGACTTAAATGAGAAAGAAAAAGAAAGCTCATACTATAAAAAGTAGGCTGAATATTCTACATTCAATAAGAACAAGCCATGAAAACATGCCAATAAATTAGTTTTCAGTAAGACACTATAAAATTATAAAATATTGGGAAAATCACAATCTCAAAGAAGCTGCACCCATATTCCTGTCCCACTTCAATTTTTAATAAAAACTAAAAATCAGCAGTGCCACATCATTGTTATACTTTAAATAAAATCTATCCATCCATCACACACTCAGTCACGTCCGACTCTTTGCGACCCGACGGACTACAGCCACAAGCCTCCTCCGTCCATGAGATTCTCCCGGCAAGAATACTGGAGTAGGCTGCCATTTCCTCCTCCAGGGGATCTTCCCGACTCAGGAATCAAACCTGTGTCCCCAGCACTGCAGGCAAATTTTTTACCACTGAGCCATCAGTAAATCTGTATAAGTAAAATAAAGTAAAACTCTATCTCTAATTCAAGAAAAAGGCCTTGACTCTATATCAAAAGGTTCACTAAATGAATCTACAATTATATAGCACTTTTAATTAAAATGTTTATCATACATATTGATTTTGTGATTCTATCATTTAATTGAATTTCAGTTAACTGACCAACTCCCATTCTCAGGCCCGTTAGGTGAGAAGATTTACCCTGAGTTTTAACAATGCATACCTGTACCTCACTGGGTTGTGGAGATTTTTTTTTTTAATAACACAATCAGAAATGCGTACTGGCACAATGAAAAGCATATAAAAGTACTAAGTAAACGTCTTATACATTATAATTACTATCAATGGGTAAAGAAGGAAGCTATTAGAACACTATTCACTAGGATTTATGAGAAGAGAAATTTTTATAAGTACTATAAATTCCCATGAAGAGGCCTTCTTGAATTATATGAAGCCTCAATACTCCCAGTTACAGATGGAAAATATTTTCTATAGTCATTGAATTGTACATCCCAGCTTAAAATCCTATATATGGTCTCACATGACAAGATTCAGAAATCAAGCAAAACAGAAAGAGAATATTGGCTCCATAACTTCCCAACTATGTGAACATGGATAAGTTATTTAACTTTCAAAAGATTCAATTTTTCATCCTGAAATACTTCAGGGCTACTGTGAAGCTTAAAGTGGATAACAAAATACGAAAGCACAAAATACAATGCCTGTCACATAAAAAGCACCCAAAATACATTTACTTCCCATTGTCAACTGTGATGCTAATTTAGAGACAGAATGCTTAAAACACTCTTAAAACTACTTAACTATAAAACATTTTGATAAAGAATGCTTTTCAAGATCTCTATTTTCTCACCCTCATTGTAACAATTATCATTACAGGGATAAAAAATGAGTGTTGCGGCTTCCCAGGTGGCACCGGTTGGTAAAGAATCCGCCTGCCAATGCTGGAGACACAGGTACCATTCCTGGGTCGGGTAGATCCCCTGGAGAAGGAAATGGCAACCCATTCCAGTATTCTTGCCTGGAAAGCTTAGGGAGAGAGGAGTCTGGCAGGCTACAGTCCGTGAGGTCACAAAGAGTCAGACACGATTAAGCAGGCATACAAGGATGCCATGTGCAGACGGAAGGAAATGAGCTAGATGCGTTGAGTATTAACTCGAGGCACCTCTGGATATGAATGCCAGCCCTATCACTTACTACTTTATCTCAGATAAATTACTAATAGTCTCTCTGTAACAACTTACTCATCTATAACAATGAAATAATACCAATCTCACAGAGTGGTAGTAAATCAAGAGAGAAATTAAATGTATGACTATACAGTCAGAATATATGAACAGTGGCTAACACATGGCAGAGTGCCGAAGAGCTGATGCTGTGGAACTGTGGTCCTGGAGAAGATTCTTGAGAGGCCCTTGGACTACCAGGATATCAAACTTGTGAATCCTAAGATAAATCGATCCTGAATATTCATTGGAAGGACTGATGCTGAAGCTGAAGCTCCAATATGCTGGCCACCGATTCGAAGAGCCAATGCACTGGAGAAGACCCTGATGCTGGAAAGACTGAGGGCAAGAGAAGCGAGCAACAGAGGATGGGATGGCTGGATGGCATCACCGACTCACTGGACATGATTTGGTGCAAACCCCAGGAGACAGTAAAGGACAGGGAGGCCTAGAGTGCTGCAGTCCATGGGGTCACAAAGAGATGGACACAACTGAGTCACTGAACGGCAACCTAGAGGTTACATACCTGCTCTTTAACTGATTATCACTAGAACATGTAAAGATAGTTTAGATGAGACTGAGTGTTTCCTTTATCTCATAGAAATTCAGCATCTAAAAACAAGTAATGTTTCTTTTTCTTTTATTGTGGTAAAATGTATGTAACATAAAGTCGCTCCTTTAAACACGTTTAGGCACACGATTCAGTGGCATTATTTCCAGAGTGTTGTGCAGCCATCCCCACTACTTCCAAAACTTTCTCATCCCCTCAAATAGAAACTCCCTACCCATTAAGCAACAAGTACCCATTCCCTGGGCTTCCCCAGCAGCTCAGTGGTAAAGAATCCACCTGCAATGCAGGAGATGCAGGTTTGATCCCTGGGTCAGGAAGCTCCCCTGGAGGAGGGCATGGCAACCCACTCCAGTATCCTTGCCTGGAGAATCCCATGGATGGAGGAGCCTGGTGGGCTACAGTTCACGGGGTCGCAAAGAGTTGGACACGACTGAAGCCAACTGAGTACCCATTCTCCACTTCCCCTACCCCATGAAACACTCTACCTACATCTGTCTCTATGTATTTGCTTCTAGTAGGTAATTTACAGGGCTTCCCTGTTGGCTCAGCAATAAAGAATCTGCCTGCAATGCAGGAGACCCAGGTTCGATCCCTGGGTTGGGAAGATCCCATGGAGGAGAGCATGGCAACCCATGCCCTCGGTACTCTGGCCTGGAGAATCCCAAGGACAGAGGAGCCTGGCAGGCTACATAGGGTCACACAGCCAGACGTGACTGAAGTGACTAAACAGGTAATTTATATAAGTAGAACCTTGCAGTATTTTTTCTTTGTGTCCAATCTATTTAACTTGGCATGTGTTTTCAAAGTTCACTCATACGGTAACAGGTACAGCATTTCATTCCATTAGAAGGCAATGGCACCCCACTCCAGTACTCTCGCCTGGAAAATCCCATGGATGGAGGAGCCTGGTGGGCTGCAGTTCATGGGGTCGCTAAGGGTCAGACACAACTGAGCGACTTCACTTTCACTTTTCACTTTCATGCACTGGAGAAGGAAATGGCAACCCACTCCAGTGTTCTTGCCTGGGAATCCCAGGGTCGGGGGAACCTGGTGGGCTGCCATCTATGGGGTCGCAGAGAGTCGGACACGACTGAAGTGACTTAGCAGCAGCAGCATAAGGCCTAATAGTATTTCATCGTGCCTACATATATTTCACTCACTCATTCACCTCAATGGATACTTGGGTTGTTCCAACCCTCTGGCTGTTATGAATAATGATAAATGAAAACAAGTAAACAAGGATCTATTTGAGTCACTGTTTCCAATCATCTGGGTACGTATTTAGGGAAGAATTACTGGGTCATATGCCCAACCTAGACAGCATATTAAAATGCAGAGACATTACTTTGCCAACAAAGGTCCGTCTAGTCAAGGCTATGGTTCTTCCAGTGGTCATGTATGGATGTGAGAGTTGGACTGTGAAGAAAGCTGAGCACCGAAGAATTGATGCTTTTGAGCTGTGGTGTCGGAGAAGACTCTATAGAGTCCCTTGGACCGCAAGGAGATCCAACCAGTCCATTCTAAAGGAGATCAGCTCTGGGTGTTCTTTGGAAGGAATGATGCTAAAGCTGAAACTCCAGTACTTTGGCCACCACATGCGAAGAGTTGACTCACTGGAAAAGACTCTGATGCTGGGAGGCATTGGGGGCAGGAGGAGAAGGGGATGACCGAGGATGAGATGGCTGGATGGCATCACGGACTTGATGAACATGAGTCTGAGTGAGCTCCGGGAGCTGGTGATGGACTGTGAGGCCTGGCGTGCTGCAATTCATAGGGTCGCGAAGAGTCGGACACGACTGAGTGGACTGACTGACTGACAATAGTTCTACGTTTAATGTTTTGATGAACCACCAAATTCTTCCACAGCACATGCAACACTGTTTCTGTTCCTGATCTTAGGGGAGAAACTGTTCAGCTATTCACCACTGAGTATATCAGCTGCACTTCAGTCATATATAACCTTTATCACGTTGAGAAAGTACCTTGCTATTCCTATTTCATTGTGTGTTTTATCAAGGAAAGGGGTTTGACCACCAAATGCATTTCTGTGCCCATTAAGATGCTTATGTGGGTGCTTCTTCCTTCATTCGGATAATGCAGTGCGTTACACTGAGTGATTTTTGTATGCTGAGTCATCCTTCCATTCATGGGATAAATCACACTTGGCCATAGTATGTAACGCTGCTAACATGCTGCGGAACGCTCTCTGCTGTGCTCTGTTGAGGATTTCTGCATCTGTAGCCACTAACTCATTAGTCTACAGTTGTCTTTTCTTGCAGTGTCTTTGCCTGGCTTCAGAATCAGGGTGATGATGGCCTCACAGAAATTACCAAGTGTTGCTTTATTTTAAATATTTTGAAAGCATTTGAGACAGATTGGTATCATTTCTTCCTTACCTGTTAGACCAAATTTAACAGGGAAGTCATCTGATTCCAGACTTAGCTTTGTTGAAAGGATTTTTACTACCGATTCAATCTCCTTACTGGTTACCAATCTGCATTCAGATTTTCTGCTTATCTCTGCATCAGTGTTGTACCGTGTACATTTCTAGGAATTTACGCATTTCATCTAGGCTATCCATTTTTTGTTGTATATAGTTGTTCATAATTTTCTTAAATAATCCCTTTTATTTCTATAGTTAGTGGTAATGTCTGCTCTTGGTAAGTTGAGTCTTTTTTACTTAGTCAATCTAGTTAAAGGTTTGTCATTTTTGCTGGTATTTTCAAAGATACCAGTTTTGGTTTCATTGATTTTCTCTATAACTTGTCTGCTTTCTAGTTCATTTTTCTGTGCTCTGATCATCATTTCCTTCCTTCTGTTAGCTTTGGATTTAGTTTGGTCTTCTTTTGCAAGTTCCTCCAGGTATTAAATTATGCACTTCAGTATCCTTCCCAGGATGGACAGAGGAGCCCAGTATGAGTCCATGGGGTGGCAAAGGGCTGGACACAACTCAGCAACTGAGCAAGCATGCCAGTTGTCCAATTAAGTCCTCCAGATGTGCAATTAAGTTACTTAGTTCAGATTTTTCTTCTTTTGTAAACATAAACTTTTACACTATAAATCTCCTTCTGAACACTATTTTTATTGCCATAATTTTGGTATATTGTATTATCACTTTCATTCAATATATTTTCCAATTTCCCTTGTGATTTCTTGACTGTCCCATTGGTTGTGTAAGAGAATATTACTCACCTTACAGATATTTGTATACTTTTCAGCTTTCTTTATGTTATTGATTCTTAAATTCACGTCACTATGGTCAAAAAAGATTCTTGTATGGCTTCAGTCTTGCCAAATTTACTGAAAGCTGTTTGTGGCTGGAAACACCGTCTGTTAACTGCGAGACTCTTCCCCGCCCACTCCTGCTGCTGAGTTCGGCCCACTGTCTGCCTCTGTCAGCAGACACGCACCGTGACTGGCTTACAGCACTGTGCCAGCCCTCTGGTTCACTGCTCATCTTTTTCTGGTTGTTCTCTCCACTAGTGAAAGTAGGGTATTAACATCTCCAACTATTAATGTGAAACTGTCTTTTCCTCCCTTTAAATCTTTAGGAGCATTTTTCCTTTATATATTTAGGAGCTGTGCTGTTTGGGTCATATGCTTGTAACTGATGTATCTTTCTGATGAACTGACATTTTTATCAATCTATAATGACCTTCATTGCTTCCTGTAACCTTTTTACTTAAATTTTTTTCTCATAATAATACAGATCCTCCTCAATTTACAATAGACTTAATTCCTGATAAACCTGTAAGTTGAAAATATCTTAAGTCAAAAATGCATTAATACACTATTCTACTGAACACCACAGGAGAGCCTAGCCTACCATAAACAGGCTCAGAAAACATATTAGCCTAGAGTTGGGCAAAACCATCTCACATGAAGCCTACTTTATAAGACAGTGTCGAGTACCTTGTATACTTTCACCAAAAGTGAGAGAGAGAACCGCAGCACAGGTTCAGAGTGGCTGTTACCGTGACAGCTGTCTACCCTCGTGACTGTGTGCCTGCCCAGGACCACAGCCCACTGGCTGTTACCGTGACGGCTGTTTACCCTCATGACTGTGTGCCTGACCGGGACCACAGCCCACTGTCACCGTCCAGAAACCTGAGTGTCGCATTGCATACCGCCAGCCTAGGGAAAGATGAAAATTCAAAATCTGAAGTACAGCACCTATTGAACACCATCATAAAGTCAAAAACTTATTAAGGCAAAACACCGTAAGTTGAGGAGCACTACAGCTTTCCTTGGTTATTAGAATTTGAGTGGAATAATTCTTTCCAATTTTGTTAACTTTCAACCTCATTGTGTCAATATCTAAAAGGGATGTTTTTTAGACTTTATATGCATGGTTCAATTTTTTTTATTCTGCCAATCTTTGCCTTTTAATTAGAGAACTTAATCCAATTATAATCAAAGTAAGTTCTGCAGTCGTGAAATTAAAAGATGCCTGCTCCCTGGAAGGAAAGCTATGACAGACCTAGACAGCTTATTACAAAGCAGAGATATCACTTTGCCAACAAAGGTCCATCTAGTCAAAGCTATGTTTTTTTCCAGAAGTCATGTATGGATGTGAGAGCTGGAACATAAAGAAAGCTGATTATTCAGATTTTCCAAAGAAATTCTCTCCCTGGCTTTTTCCTCTTAGGCCTTGTGTGATCCAGTACATGATTCAGCCATATCTTTTGCCCCAACCACTGCAGATTTTTGCATTTGTTTACAATACCCACCCTGAATTTATTTTGAATTAGGTGAAACAATACGGCATCGTGCATGAGTCCTTTAAGAAGCTCCCAGCGGGTGAGAATACACACACACTGCAGACTGTGAGTAAAGTCTGCTCTGCTCCCTGAGGAGCCAGGGACATAGCCTGGGAGCGCAGGCTGCTTCTCCAGTGCTGCTGCCAAGCTGGGCAAGGCAGGAGGCGCAGACAGGCAAAGTGCGAGAGAGCTCCAGCGCTCTCTTCAAACTGCCTTTCCCTGCCCGCATTCACTCTGCTGTCAAACACTGCTTTTCTGAGTTCTGGCAAGGTTGGTTCTAATGATTTCTGTTTGTTTTCAAATGTTTCTGTGGAGGAACGGGGTTTGGGAGCTGTCCACTCCATCATTCTGCTGATCTTACTTTACATATTTATTTTCAAAGGCCTAAAAACCCATAATAGAGCAAGACCCAAATTTATTAACGCAACATCTATTATCTTGTACATTTTAATCTAGGAGATGCCTTCGGTGACTATTTCCAGAATTTCTACAGAGATCCATTAACTGGATTGAGGGGTTAAACTGTTGTAATCAAATACGAGCAGTCACATAAAATATTAACTTAATGGATACAATTTCTTAGATTTCTTTGAATACTTTCGCTACTCTGCTATGTCTTGTTTGTTATGGCGTGCTAGATGGTAGTAAAATACTAGAAAAACATACATGGCCTACTATTCTTAATTAAATAGCTCTTTTTCCCCCTAAATATGTGACTTTAGTTTTATAAGATACATATAAATAATAGAAATATGGCAATGATAATTTTAATAGAAATAAGAATATCAGGATTTCAAGGTGGTATTTCACAAAGAACAGAGGATATGGCAAAAAAAAAAAAAAAGCTTATCAGGTATTTCACCAAAAGTTTAAGAAACATTGTGAGGTGAATGCAATACTTAATATATTAAATTTTAGACCCATTACAACTCCAAACTAAAATGATTTACATCACTGCTTTTATAAACTGAAGTCAAAAAATACATTCAAACAGACGGAGAGATACACAGTTACTTGGATTGGAAGAACCAATATTGTGAAAATGACTACAGTGCCCAAAGCAATCTACAGATTCAAGGCAATCCCTATCAAACTACCAATGGTATTTTTTCACAGAACCAGAAAAAATAATTTCACAATTTGTATAGAACACAAAAGACCCCTAATAGCCAAAACAATCTTGAGAAAGAAAACAGGAGCTGGAGGAATTAATCTTCCTGACTCCCTGGCTTCCCACGTGGCTCAGTGGTAAAGAACCTGCCTGACCATGCAGGAGACACAAAAGACGCAGGTTTGATCTCTGGGTCTGGAAGATCTCCTAGAAAAGGAAATGGCAATCCACTCCAGCATTCCTGCCTAGAAAACTCCATGGACAGGGGGCATGGCGGGTCCATGTGGTCACAAAGAGCTGGACATGACTGACCACACAGCACGACTTCAACTATACCTCAAAGATACAGCCATCTAGACAGTACGGCACTGTCACAAAACAGACACGTGGACCAATGGGACAAGACAGGAAGCCCAGAGATAAGCTACACCCCTGACAAAGGAGGAATATACAATGGAGAATGCAGTAAGAATATATAGTGCAAGGATATACAAAGGAGAAAAGACACCCTTTTCAATAAGTAGGGCTGGGAAAACTAGACACAGCATATAAAAAAATGAAAGGAGAACAACTCCTAACACCATACACAAAAATAAACTCAAAATGGATTAAAGGCTTAAATGTAAGTTCAGAAACTATTAAGCTCTTAGAGGAAAACATAGGCAGTATACTGCCTGACATAAACCACAGCAAGATCCTCTACGACCCACCTCCTATTTATAGACATAAAAACAAAAATAAACAAGTAGGATCTAATTAAACTTAAAAGCTTTTGCAAAGCAAAGGAAACTATAAACAAGTTAAAAAAAATAGCCCTCAGGATGGGAGAAAATAATAGCAAATGAAACAACTGACAAAGGGTTAATCTCCAAAATTTACAAGTAGCTCAGGCAGCACTGGAAAAAAGAAACAACCCAATCAAAAAGTGGGCAAAAAAACCTAAACAGACATTATTCAAAGATACACGGATAGCTAATAAACACATGAAAAGATGCTCAACATCACTCAGTGTTAGAGAACTGTGAATCACCTCACACAGGTCAGAATGGCCATCATCAGAAAATCTACAAACAATAAATACTAAAGAGGGTGTGTGCTCTGGCATTGTTGGTGGGAATGCAAACTGATGGAGAAGAGTATGGAGATTCCTTTAAACGCTAGGAATAAAACTACCATATGACCCAACAGTCCCACTCCCGGGCACACACCCTGAGGAAACCATAACTGAAAGAGACACATGTGCCCCAGGGTTCACTGCAGCGCCATTCACAAGAGCCAGGACATGGGGCAACCCAGATGCCCACGGGCAGATGGGCGCAAAACATGCTGTGGCACAGATGCACTGTGGAGTAGTACTCAGCCACTACACTGGAGTCAGTTCGAATGAAGCAGATGAACCTAGAGCCAGTTATACAGGGTGAAGCAAGTCAGAATGAGAAAAACAGATGTCACAGATTAAGACGTATCTATGGAATCTAGAGAGATGGTACTGATGACCCTAGTCACGGGGCAGCGATGGAGGCAGGCACTGAGCACAGACTTGTGGACACAGCGGGGGAAGGGGCGGGTGGGATGACTTCAGAGAGAAGATGGGAACATACACCCTTAGTGTGTGAGACAGCCAGCCGACGGAGGCTGCTGCATCATGTAAGGTGCTCAAACTCGGTGTTTCGTAGTTTCGTAGACAGCCCAGAGGCGTGGGATAGGGTGGGAGGCAGGTTCAAGATTGAGGGGACATATGTACATGTTGATATATGGCAGAAACTAACATAATATTGTAAAGCAATTATCCTCTAATTAGAAATAATTTTTTTAAAAAACACATTCATATGGTATTTGCCAAAGTCAACTAAAATTATAGTAGTTATGATGAAAATATATTTTTAAAGATATTATCAATAAAATACATGTATACCATTCTAAAACATTTGTCAGTTTTTACCAACAGGAAAACATTCCTAAAACTTTTTAACTTGATCTGAAGAATAAACAATTTAATTGCTATATTTACGAGTAGAAAAGAAAAAAAAATACCATTTGGAAAGTTCGAAAGCTCCACCCTAGGCCTCTGCAACTTTCTTATGCATTTTTGAGTTGCTAATTCACTACGACTGTAATGCATGCCACAGCAGAGCTTACCAAAATGCCAATGAGAAATTATTTACTGAGTGAATCTAGAATAGAAAATTGCTTCATGAAACTTTTACTTGCATTTTATGTATACTTGAAAAGCCATTCTCCACTGTACTACTCCACAACACTATTTCATCAGAACAAAGAGGCTAAAAGGGGACATACACCCCCCACCACAGCACAGCCTTAAGCACAGGAAAGGATTATTCACTGAACTGCAGTGAGGTGAATGCAATTACTTTGAAAAATTACTTGGGATGAACAGAAACTCAGAGAACAGATTCATATACACAGAAGCAGGGGGCAGGGGAGGTGAACAGGAGAGGGTGAGAGAATTGAGAGAGCAGTACTGAAATGCATACATTTATCACGTGTAAACAGACAGCTAATAGGAAGGTGCTGTGTAACGCAGGGAGCTCAGCCCAGCTCTCTGTGACAACCCTGACGGGTGAGATGGGATGGG
>SJYF01000608.1:12115780-12133714 GCA_006410515.1 Procapra przewalskii | reverse complement strand
ATGAAAAAGATTTGAACTATTTTATTACTTTTATCAGATTATTTCTTCATATATAACTAATTCATAAATCAGAAACCATAAAAATCTGAAGCAAACTTCTAATCTGTCATAAATTAACAGGTTTCAAAACATGTCACATTCTAGAAAAGATTTACATAATTAGTCTCAAAGCTGTAAATATTAGATAAATTCATAGTACTTAAGTAGCATATTAAATCTTGCTCCTTAAAGAACTCTTTAGTTTCCCTCTATTTCAACTATAAATATGACTTTACTATAAGGTATGTACCATGGCACTCTGCTCAGCTGGCACCTATTTGTGTTACATCAGATTTAAATATATAACAAATTTAATCCATTTCTTAATAAATACATAGACTTTTAAAAATGTCTCACTGAAAAGTATAATTTGCTGAGAAATTTCTAATCACAAAAAAAATCACACCATGTCTATAAAATTTATAGTTTACCCTAAAGATTATTTTAATAGATTTAACTATTTAAAATGCTTTGCTAGTGAGTAAACCTGTAGATAGCAGAAACTGTTATTGCACACAATCAGTCTTTGCAGACAAAATGAATGAATGAATGAATTCATTCAGTCGTGCCTAACTGTGCGACACTGTGGACTGTAGCCCACCAGGCTCCTCCGTCCATGGGGTTTTCCAGGCAGGAGCACTGGAGGGGACTCCCATTTCCTTCTCCAGGAGATCTTCCCAACCCAGGGTTCGAACCCGGGTCTCTGGCCTTGTAGGCAGACGCTTTACCGTCTGAGCCACCAGGGAACTGAAGCATTCTTAATGTGTAAATTGGATTGACAAACCCAGTAATATTTAGGACAGATTTTCCAAATTTCTTCAGTACTGAGTTTTCAGTTAATCCATACATAATGTCTAAATTTAGGGATGTTGTGTGTGTGTTAGTCACTCAGTCGTGCCCGACTCTTTGCGACCCCATGGACTGCAATCCACCAGGTTCCTCTGTCCAAGAGATTTTCCAGGCAAGGATACTGGAATGGGTTGCCATTGATATACCATGTTATTTCTGGTTTCATCTGAGATGAGACTTAAATCTAGGACTTCACTGATATTCTGCTTTTACTAGGGAAGTATTGGGACTACATCTCAATTCTGAATTTAAAAAACTGTTCTGACAAAGTTCTTAAAGGAATTATTAATAATTAATTCTTTTTTTCAACAAATGCTTGCCAAGAGCACTGTGTGCAGAGTGGTGTTATGTGTATAGCTTCTGCCCTCATGGAGAGGCTCCCTTATTTGAGGTCTAGGAGAGTATAGTCGATTGGCATGGAAAACCAAAAAGATAATAAGGCGGCAGGGCTTCAGGGAACCCAGGCTTCAGTCCCAGGTCCACTCTCTGCCAAACATTAGCCAAGTTTCTTGATCTCTCTAAGACTTAATCTCTTCCTTTACAAAATGAAAATTAAACAAAAAGTTCAATATCAACAACTCCCACAAAGTTACTTCAAGGGCTAAATAATAAAAGCACAAAAAGTGACCAGTATATTAGTGGTAATATTACTAAATATTCAAAACATTCACAAATTCAGAGACTGGCACATAGAATCCATTCAATATTCACTCTGAGACAAGAAACTTTAAACACCATTTCCAAAGAAAGTGAATCAGCTAGAAAATACACAATACTGTTTTTAAACCCAACTACTGTGCCTAATATAAGTAGTTAACATTTTTCTCTTCATTTTACCCTCCTTAACTTGGAGTTGCATTTAAAAGATATTTTAAAATATGTAAGCATTTCCCCTAGTAACATAAAAGAGGAATTAAAAGTTAATTTTTAAAAGCTCATGCTAACCCAAACTGCATACTGTTGTTACATAAAGCAAGTGAAAGTTGCTCAGTCATGTCCAACTCTTAGTGACCCCATGGACTCTACAGTCCATGGAATTCTACAGGCCTGAATACTGGAGTGGGTAGCTGCTCCCTTCTCCAGAGGATCTTGTCAACCCAGGGATCAAACCCAGGTCTCCTGCATTGCAAGGGGATTCTTTACCAGCTGAGCCACAAGGGAAGTCCAAGAATACTGGAGTGGACAGGCTGTCCCTTCTCCAGAGGATCTTCCCGACCCAGGAATTGAACTGGGGTCTCCTGTATTGCAGGTGGATTCTTCACCAACTGAGCTATAAGGGAAGCTCCTACATAAAGCAAAATTTAGTACAAAATTTAAGTAACAAAAGAATAAAGAAATAAAATGGCTAGTCAAAGAAGTTCAAGCACTTATTAAAACACCCAAAGAAGTTAATTTGTCCATTACAGCCATAGCACTCTAGTTCATGAACCCAAATATTCACGGATACATTTAAAAAATGACTTATCCTCTGAGGATTACTTTTAACATAAAAATCTTTCAAAGTGACGCTGCAAAAAAACACATTAATACATGCAAAACCATCTTACAGATTCTAAAATTTACCTGTTTGAGTCCTTCATCAGTCAGTTTGTCCTGGTTGCCTACATGAACTTTCTGCAGTAAAGGACAGTGAGAGGCAACTGCAATAATAGAGGTGTCAGAAAGCTGCTTACACCTGTAGGCTGTGTACCTAAGGAGTCCAGGACATTTAAACGCTAGGACACACACGCCAGTGTCAGACATACTGCGGCAATCAGAGATGTTGATTTCAATTATATTTTGACTTCTTGATGCAATTTTTTCCAATAATTCATCAGTGACCTATAAGAGGGGAGAAAAAAGCAACAAATTTAAAACTTTGCTGAAAGTAGAAACTTACTTTCTATTCTTTCATTAAATTTTTTCTAATATATAACAATTAGATTATAGCATGAAAACCACAATCGAAAAGCTTCTTAATATTAAAGTATAATAAGAACTGTCATATAATTTTAAAAACATATTTGGTCTTTTGTCTCCAGTTCCTAGAACAGAGCTCCTAAAGTCCTAGGAATTTCCTGAGTGATGGGAATGTCTTTTGTTTTCTTTAGCTAGGCCCGTGTGACCATGCCTGAGTTTACAGTAAAGAAATTACCTAAGTTGGGGCCCCTAAAGAGCTTTAGAATGGCGCTGGTCACCAGAAAGACCAGACACCATGTGATTAGAGTATGGAAACTTCCAGTCCCATCCTCTGACTTTCTGGGAAGAGAGGACAGCTGAAGATCGGTTATAAAAACTCTTGAACAATGAGATCTGGAGGGCTTCTGAGTTGGTGAATATTAAAGTGCTGTGAGGGTGATGTGTGTTTAGAGGACAGGATCAAGAAGATCCTCTGGAGAAGGGGATGGCACCCCACTGCAGTGCTCTTGCCTGGGGAATCCCATGGATGGCGGAGCCTGGCAGGCTACAGTCCATGGGGTCTCGAAGAGTCGGACAGGACCGAGCGGCTTCACCGTCAGGACTTGAGTCTAGAGTGTGTCTCACTTTCCACATCGGTGACAGCATCACATTCTGTGACACACACTTTTAGCTTGACATTGGTCATGGTGAGAGTATCTGTACCACAAAAACTGGAAAATGTAACAAATCGGGGCTTTTTCTTTGTTCGTTTGTTTTTGGAAGCCAGCTGTTAAAACATTCACCAGCACATCCCTACTAACAAGATCATGGAAGGTTTTGAGCAGGTTTAGTAGTCTAATAAAATCCTATTTTTAGTGGATATTTTTTATGTTTCCAACGCAAAGTACTGAGAACCAAGAAAGAATTTAACAAGTCCAACCAACTGTCTGTAATAAGGTGATATAAAGTGCTTTCTTTCTCTAATGACACCACCATATAAACATAATGAGCAGCTGGGCAAAGGGGAGGACTAGAAAACTCATCAAAGTGAAAACTAAAACAGAGTAAGTTATTTTATTCCATTTTGCTTCCATTTCTTCACACAGAATAACATTATAAGAATACTGTTATCAAAAGTATAATAATTATTATATTAATAGGGATAATGATAGTATCAACTCATAAGGTTGTTGATCAAATGAATATATATAAAACTCAAAGAATAGTACACACATAGCAAGTCAGCAGTATTTAAGTGTTTGCCATCGCTGTCTACTAATTCTCTCTCAAAAAAATGAAAAGTTTAGTAACTTTTTCAAATGTAGTAGGAAAAAAATAATAATATGGTGGGGGAAACAAAGAGGACCACAACAAAAAGGATTCATAAGAAACCCCGAATTGCCAATCCAAACTAAAAGATATATCCATCACAGAAACCTAGCTTCAACTTGAATTTGAAAAAAAAAATTACTAAAGCACAGAATTATAGATTTTAGTCATTTGAACTATCCTGGAAAACTACAGTGTGGAAGAAGTGATTTCTAAGAAGAAAAAAGATATTTTTTGAGTAGGTCAAATTGAGTGTTCTTATAGAATCAGAATCCATACCTGCTGACGACTACTAAGATCCAGCTGCTTCCAAAACTGGAAATCTAAACAAAGGTCACGCCAGTACTTGCAAACCAATGATGCAGAAAGGCAACGTTCATCCAGAGACAAATTGGAAAATATCTGTGAATAAAAAAGGAACCACATAATATGTGTTAAACATTTTAAAGGCAATAGAAGTTTTTACCAGTTAGAAAACATTAATCTTTTTTAAAAAGTGTATCCCTCGTATCAAGGACTAATCACAGCAAGGGAGCTGCTCCGCGACATAAGAAACCCCGAGCACACTGCCTGTGAATGGCTGAGCACCAGGTTTCCCACAAATGTGTGCTGTGTGACCCCACAAAAGTGAAAAGTTAACTTTTTAAAACAGAAAACCATTTTAGTACAAGTGACCATTATTAAGAGAGTCACTATTATGGACTATCCTAAAGAAGAAGTATGATATGGAGTAGCTAAGGTCACAACCAAGAAAGGAAAAAAAGAACACTCAATCTACTAAAATCATGAATACAAAGAGATATTATTACCAACCTTACAGAAAAAGAAAGAATTATACGGGAGTATTATGAACAACTGTATGCCAACAAATTAGATAATCTAAACGAAACAAACTTCTAGATATACACAAACTACAAAAATCTGATTCAAGAAGAAATAGAAATTTTCAATAGACCTATACTAAGAGAAAATGTTGAATCAGTAATCAAAAACTTCCGACGAAGAAAGGCCAAGGACCAGATGGCCCTAACAGTGATATATTTAAAGAACAAATAGAAATCCTTCTTAAATGATTCCCAAAACCGAATTTTAAAGGAACTCTTGCTAACTCTACGAGGTTAGCATTACTCTGATACTAAAGTCCAGACATCACAAGAAAACTATACACCAACGTCTCTTACAAATTTAAATGCAAAAAATCCTTAAAAAGCCTACTTGGCCCTTGGACAGCATAGGGATTGGGATGCTGACCCTTCACGCAGTTGAAATCCAAGTGTAACTTCACAGTCGGCCCTCCCTGTGCGCAATTCATCACCCATAGACTGAGCCAACCAAGGACCACGTGCTATCACAGTGTTTGCTGCAGAAAGAAACCTGCGTGTAAGACCTGCATAGTTCAAACCCACGCTATTCAAGAGTCAACCATATCACCAAAGCCAGTCAAGCAGCGTATTAAAAGGATCATATACCACGGTCAAGTGGTACTTATTAATGCAAAAATGGCTCAACAGGCAAAAATGAATCCATTTAACATACCACATTAATAAAATAAAGGTTTACAAAACTCAACCATTTCAATCAATGTAGTAAAAGCATTTGACAAAATGCAATACCCTTTCTTGGCAAAAATACTCAGGAAACTAGGAATGAAGGGAACTTCCTTAATGTGATAGATGGCATGTGTAAAAATCCTGCCATTATTATTATACTTAATAGTGAAAGACTGAATATTTTCCACTGAGATGAGGAACAAGACAAAGATTCCTGCTGTCTCCACTTCTACGCAACACTGTGCTAGAGATTCTGGCCTGGGCAATCACATAAGGGAAAGAATGAAGGGGCATTTGGATTAGAAAATTAAAATGTTCTACAGTTACAATTATCATGATCTCATATAAAAAAATTATACACAAAAAATTTAGAGCTAAGAAGCAAATATTTCTATATACTATCAATGAACAATTCAGAAATAAAATAAGGAAGGACTGCCCTGGTGGTGCAGTGGATAAGAATCCACCTTCCAATGCAGGACACAAGAGTTTGAACCCTGATCCAGGAGGATTCCACATACTGAAAAGCAACTAAGCCCGTGCGCCACAACTACTCAACACTCAGTCTAGAGGCTGAGCTCTGCAGAAGCCTCCACTCACTGCAGCTAGAGACAGGCTATACCATCATAAATGAATCCACACAACTGTAACAAAGGAAAGCACCTCCATTTTTAATAGCATCAGAAAATGCTTTTTTACAGTTTCCACGTCTTTATATTGAAACTTTCCACTCTTTGGGTCAATGTTATATTCTCTTATAATTTGAATAATGTTTCCTTCCATTCTTTAACATGTTTATTGTAGTTTGAAGTTTTTATCTCCTAAGTCTAATATCTGTGCTTACTTAATCTCTATTAACTGTTTTGTTTCCTCTCAGTATAGGTCACTTTTTCTCTGTCTCTTTACATGACTCATAATTCTTCAAAACCAGACATTTTAGGTAACATATTGTAGCAACTCTGGAAGTTGATTTACTTCTCTGAAATCTGTCTCAACTTTAATCTCCCTGGCCTTAAATGGTAGGATCTGAAGTTTGATCCTACCATGTAGGATCTGAACACGTTTGTTTGCATGTCTCTGCTCAACTTTTAATTCTTATTCATATTTCTTTAGCGTGGCTTCCCTGTATCTAAATTTGGGCAAAAAAAAAANNNAATGCTCAAATACCTCGAGCCTGCCCTTCAATCTGTGCATGGGTTGGGAAGAATATACTCAAGGCTTATTCTCAAGGTTGCTTTGGCCCTTGCTTTCGGCTAGATACTCTCAGATCTCCCCAGGACATGTGCATAGTTTCAGTAAACCAAGGATATGTGAAGAGCTTATTAGCCCTTTATGGGTCTCTCATTTCCAAGATCTGCTGGTTAAATTCCTAGCTGATCCCCACCTCATCGCAACTGGCACCACAATATGAAACTTGATAATATGTGGGGTTTAACCATTTTCTTCCTACAAAATTCATCACATTTAGCTGACAGATACAGGCTGTTATTCATTGCCCCTAACTGAGTCGGTGATGGTATCACCAACTTGATGGACATAAGTCTGAGTGAACTCCGAGAGCTGGTGATGGACAGGGAGGCCTGGTGTGCTGCGATTCATGGGGTCGCAAAGAGTCAGACATGACTGAGCAACTGAACTGAACTGAGTTACCCTCTTAAGACACCAACACAGCTAGTTGATGCTCTTCAGCCACTAAATTGTGTCTGACTCTTTGTGACCCAATGGACTACAGCACATCAGGCTTCCCTGTCCTTCACTATCTCCTAGGGTTTGCTCTGATTCATGTGGATTGAGTCGGTGATACCATCCAACCGTCTCATCCTCTGTCATCCCCTTCTCCTCCCGCCTTCAATCTTTCCCAGCATCAGGGTCTTTTCCAATGAGTCAGTTCTTCACATCAGGTGGCCAAAGTATTGGAGCTGGAGCCTCAGCATCAGTCCCTCCCGTGAATATTCAGGACTGATTTCCTTTAGGATGGACTGGCTTGATCTACTGCTGTTAGGGGTCTCAATTCAAGAGCGGTGTACACTGCCACTATTCTTACCTGAAGTAAGTAAGTAAGTAGTAAGTAGTCTTCCTAAGAATAGTAGTAAATAGTAAGTAGTCTTCCTATGAATAAATACATATCAATTTGTTATCTGCCTTTGGTCAATTCCCAAAGCCCTAATAGTTTAGGGCAATTTTGCCAGTTATTTACATATATATGTATATGGGCATTGATATGTGTGTATATGCATATATGACATACGTGTGTGTGTGTATCTATACATATACTGTTTGCAGAGAGGATTCACCAAACTTTTCATGCAGCCAAAGTTAGAAGTTCCTCTCTGGTAGATTTTTTTATGCTTGTCCTCCACATTTCATAGACAAGAAAATAAAAATTTACAGAAACTAGATCATTTGTTGAAGGTTAAATCCTTGGAAGAAAAGTTATGACCAACCTAGACAGTATATTCAAAAGCAGAGAAGTTACTTTGCCGACTAAGGGTCTAGTCAAGGCTACGGTTTTTCCTGTGGTCATGTACGGGTGTGAGAGTTGGACTGTGAAGAAGGCTGAGCGCGGAAGAACTGATGCTTTTGAACTGTGGTGTTGGAGAAGACTCTTGAGAGTCCCTTGGACTGCAAGGAGATCCAACCAGTCCATTCTAAAGGAGATCAGCCCTGGGATTTCTTTGGAAGGAATGATGCTAAAGCTGAAACTCCAGAACTTTGGCCACCTCATGCGAAGAGTGGGCTCACTGGAAAAGACTCTGATGCTGGGAAGGATTGGGGACAGAAGGAGAAGGGGAAGACAGAGGATGAGATGGCTGGATGTCATCACTGACTTGATGAACGTGAGTCTGAGTGAACTCCAGGAGATGGTGATGGACAGGGAGGCCTGGCGTGCTGCAATTCATGGGGTCGCGAAGAGTCGGACTAAACTGAACTGAACTGAAAGGACTACGCGATTTTAAAGGGCTAATTTGTCCCTTAGCAAACAGAAGATGTGTGGCATATTCTGGAACCAAGAAACACCTTGTTTAAAATATGTGTGACTTTGGATAGCACCTTCTTTGGACCTTACTTTGTTCTTTTGTAAAAGTAAGATGATTGTCACAACAGATAATTGACTAAATCTAGGTAGATTTCATTCAGGTGAAAGGAAACTCAGTGAGTGAGTGAAGAGAAGATAACACCAGTACCAGCAAAGATGGATTTAAAAAAGCAAGATCAAAGCTGAAACACTAGTGCATGTTTAACAGATCCCTGCATATGGTTTGTTGTGGGCAACCTATAAAATGGCCCTCGATGACCCCACCTCCTGGTGGTCACATCTGTGTAAGCCTCTCCCCATGAGTGTAAGTGGGGTTTAGTGACTCACTTTTAATGAAGAGTACGGCAGAAGAGACTGAGTTAAGAAAACCGTGGCTTCTTATTATGGGTGCTCTTGACTCTGCTGCTGCATGTGATGAGCCCTTTGGAGAAGTCTCAGATGGCACGGCAAGGAACTGCAACATCTGTCCAACAGCCAAGCAAGACCTGAGGCCTGCCAACAGCCATGCGAGCAAGCCTGGGTGAGGACTCTCACGTCCCAGCCGGGCAGCCCCAGAGACACCTTGATCACAGCTTCACAAGAGACCGTAGATCAGAGGGACCCAGCAAAGCCATGAAAAGATTCCCACAGAAAACACACAATAAGAAATGTTTGTGGTCTTCAACTGCCGAACTTGTTAAACAGAAATAATTAACTCCCATCTGTTTTAATATACCGGCTTCTCGCCCATACCCTAACTCCTCAGAAAATAGCGGCTCTGCCCTGTGGTGTCTCTCTTAATTCATTCAACAAACATCTGTGCACATGGACCTGGGCTTCTATGGGAGACACTAAGGCATGAGATTGGTTCACTGACCTCAAAATTATATATTCAAAGAAATGTCTGAATTATCTTTGGATAAGCTGAGATGGAAGAGAAAGAGCATTTCAAAGGTTGCTTTGAAGAAAAAGAACATAAAGGACTGACCTGGACCAACATTTCTGTTAAATAAGAAAGAGGAAAAAATGACAATGGAAAAACTGAAAGGGCACTTGGATCAAGCCAGGAAGTTGCTTACGTTAACACAGTCCTGTTAAGAACGGCTTGAACATGACAGAAGTCCACACCAAGAAGGTGTGGCTTAAGGCTGCAAAAGATAGAGGCATGGGTCATCTTATATTTGCTGCTCACTATCCTAATATACAGGGGAAAATGAGTTACCCTTTTAATCCAGGTCATCTAGCCCTGCCTCCTGAAAAACCTGTATGCAGATCAAGAAGAACAGTTAGAACTGGACATGGAACAATGGACTGGTTCCAAATTGGGAAAGGAGTCCGTCAAGGCTGTATATTGTCACCCTGCTTATTTAACTTATATGCAGAGTACATCATGCAAAATGCCGACTGGATGAAGCAGAGGATGGAATCAAGATTGCCGGGAGAAATAACAACCTCAGATATGCAGATGACACCATCCTTATGGCAGAAAGTGAAGAGGAACTAAAGAGCCTCTTGATGAAAGTGAAAGAAGAGAGTAAAAAGACTGGTTTAAAACTCAACGTTCAAAAAACTAAGATCATGGCATCCAGTCCCATGACTTCATGGAAAATAGATGGGGATACAGTGGGAACAGTGAGAGACTTTATTTTGGGGGGCTCCAAAATCACTGCAGATGGTGACTGCAACCATGAAATTCAAAGACGCTTGTTCCTTGGAAGAAAAGATATGACAAACCTTGACGGCACATTAAAAAGCAGAGACATTACTTTGACAACAAAGGTCCATCTAGTCAAAGCTATGGTTCTTCCAGTGGCCATGCATGGATGTTAGAGTTGGACTATAAAGAAAGCTGAGCACCGAAGAATTGATGCTTTTGAACTGTGGTGTTGGACAAGACTCTTGAGAGTCCCTTGGACTGCACCACAGTCCGTTCTGAAGGAGATCAGTCCTGGGTGTTCATTGGAAGAAGTGAAGCTCCAGGACACTGGCCACCTAAGACGAAGAACTGACTCATTAAAAAAGACCCTAATGCTGGGACAGACTGAAGGCAGGAGAAGGGGACGACAGAGGATGAGATGGCTGGATGGCATCACTGACTCGACGGACAGGCATCTGAGCATGCTCCGGGAGATAGTGAAGGACAGGGAAGCCTGGTGTGCTGCAGCCCATGGGGTCACAGAGAGTCCGACATGACTGAGCAACTGAACAACAACAAGCAGCCCTGGAAAACAGAAGAGGAAGCAGAGGGCAAGCGGCTGCCTTTCACAGTATGACTCGGAAGTTGTATACATTGCTTCTGCTCCCACCCTATCACCTAATATTTCGTCACAGCCACCCCTATCCATGAGAGGTTAAGAGGCAGTCTCTGGTTAGTGGCCATGTGCCGAGCTAGGACACGGTAGGCTCTGTAACCAACAGCAATATAAAGGGAACGATATCGGGAAACAGCGATGACTTCTAGTCAAGACCTGGGTTGAAAACACGTTAAATGTTCCTAGATCTTTAGGGGCGGATCTGGACAATGCAACTAAACTATTAATTACCAGAAAATGTACAAGTCATATTACTGACACAATCTGCACTAACCACTGCCAGGCCAACACCCAAGTACTGTGAAGCCTCGAAGATCCTACTTTTGACTAAGGCATCGCTATAAGTCATCAAAAGATACTTCAGACTAAAGAAACTTCCAGAGAACCTATTGTTGCTTGACATTTGGGCATACATATCCCATAGACCTTTAAAAATCAACCATGCGACACCTATATTTGGCCATTTCTTTTCTTAATGAAGAGATCTTATCTGCTATCAGACATTACTACAAGATGGAGATAAGGTTTATAAGCAAGCAGGCTGCATGCAAGTTATAGAAAGAAAAGTAAATCTGTGTAGCAATTTCACATTGACTATCTCCTCTGTGTCAGCTCAACGTTTCTGGTCTTCTCAATTTTTTCCCTATGAACGTCACATATTGCCTCTCTCTTAAATAGTCTACTTACAACAACTTGCCAAAAGCTTGAAAGAAACATTCACTAACTAGTCTGTTGAATAAAGCACCACTTAGAAAAACAGAGACACAAAATATATTTCTTGTATTTTTCCTTTTTTTTTAACCTGCACTGTGCAGCTTGCAGGGATCTGAGCTCCCCGACCAGGGAGTGAACCCGGGCCCCGGCAGTGAAAGCATGGAGTCCTAAGCACTGACCTCCAGGGAATTCCCTTTCTGGTATTTTTCCAACCATTCAGCCAAAGGGAAGTCATAGATTCTAAAACTATTTCCTCATCTATAATCAAAATAATTTATCATAGTTTAACCTTTAAAATTTAAAGCACAGCAAGCCAATAAAACCTCAACTATGACTACACAGAGCGTCAGTCTATAGTCAAGTATTCACAGAAGAATACGTTTTATTCTAAAGCAAGTCACCAAATTCAATAAAACATGACTCCTTTTTAAGTCTTTGGGGAGGAGACTCTGAAACGATGTGTCCTCTGACACATCTCCAGGACTCTCTGGGCACTTCACTGTGTTCTGGCACAAAATAGTCTAAGTTCATCTTGTGTCTTCCTTGTCCCAACTCTGGAATCAGTCACTTCTCCAAGACCACGGATCCCTTTTCGCAGAGAATGGTATTTAGAAGCTAAGATACGGACTCTAAGCGTGCTCACTGTTTTGGGCACTGCTGCTCAGATTCTCTGAGGGCAGAGGAAGGCACTGTGTCCAGGAGCGCACACATGAGCCCATCGCCCAGCACTGCTCCCAGCTGCTCCCACCACACGGGTGTCCCGACCACGCCACCTGCGCTCCAAACTGGCCAAGACATGGGCAGCATTCGCTATTTCTAACTGAAGTATGGTTGATTCACAATATTATGTTAGTTTCAGGTGTACAGCATAGTGATTCAATATTTTTACAGATTATACTCCATTTAGGGTCATACAAAATAATGGCTGTATTTCCCTGTGCGGGACACTATGCGCTTACTGCTTCAAGACTCTTGATAAGCATAAAATAGGATATTTAACCAAAGGAAAATAACTTAAGAAAGTATTATTTTAATAGTAAATGCTTTCCATATTTGCCTTCACATATCTTCCCTCACATTCCCTATCATTTATAGAACCTGATATCTTAAGCTGATAAAGAACAGCTCAAGATTAACTCCCTTGAACAGCTACTCATTACAAGGCACAAAAATTTACAGACTTCTCAAAATGAGAAGAAAACAAGTCTCACCTTCTGGTAGCCTGATTTAGTTAAGTTACCCAAGATTTCTAGGCATTCTCCAGCCAAAAGATATCTTGGACCTGGCTTCCTAAGGACACCTCATTTCAGCACTGGCTAAGACCATCCCTGGAACTCCTTCTAGAATTTATGTGGCACCGGAACCTTAGGTCAAAGCATTCACCAAAAGCTACACTAACTTAGTTCCTCTTACCCACTACTAATCTACATTCAAAGCTTTAAAAAATTGTATTACTCATTTTCTTTGACTTCCATTTTCACTGCTTTTTTCATATCTGAAAAAAACAGATCAGAGATACATAAGCTTTCCTCCAAAACATTTCTCTTGTAAAACTCTTCCTTGATCACTAAAGCAACCTGTTGGTAATAAAGCTATAAAAATACAGATTTAATTAACTACTGACGCACTATCAGAGACGCATTCATAGTAAAGTGGTTTTCTAATGGTGGTTATGCATTTTGGATCTCTCACCCGGTTGGCTTGGAAAAGAAATAGTCTGCTGACAGAGACCAAGGTATCTAAATATATAGCACACAAAGCCTCTGAAATTTAAATATAGATTCAAAATACCCAGTTACTCAAATAGCAACTACTTAAAAATGTTCCACTGCTGTCATTTGATAAAATTGTTATAGCGATTCTACTATATAAAAACCTAAACCTAATTGTGATATCAGTAGGCAAGACTGCTTAAAGTTTTAAAGGCAACAGGTACCAAAGACTGAGGCTACCTTATCTGATCTAAAAAAATGCATTAACCAGTTCAAGATCAAATGTCATGGGCTTAAGTTAGGTGTTCAGCACCTAAGAAAATGATATCCCCATAGTCGAACTTTGAAGGGCCATTCTCTGCTTCTCAAATTTCTTGTATTTAAAAACAATTCAACCCCAAAGACCCAATTATAAAATTAGCCTCTGACTCATAATGGTTAGAAGTTGACTGGTGTTAAGTTTCCACCTACCCTCCAATTAAGGAATTTCTTTCATAAAATCTCTGAGAGAAAGTTAATCAAGCCCTTTCACACCGTATGTTGAAAAGACCTCACGACCTGGAAACACTGAGCTGAGTTCTAGCCCAGGGTCTGCCATTCACTATCTAAAATGCCCTGGGGTAAGCCATTTCACTTCGCCAGGCCTGCTTTTTTTCATGCAGAAGGAGTAGGGAGTGATCAAATGACCTCAAAGGTCCCTTCCTGAAGTTACATAATTACAATTCCCAGTGAAGCTCACCATTTCAAGAAAGAATTCATTTTTACACAGCTCCCAGGAGCAGAAGGGATAGGCAGAGTATGAGATGGTTGGATGGCATCACCGACTCCATGGATATGAGTTTGAGTAAACTCCGGGAGGTGGTGATGGACAGGGAGGCCTGGCGTGCTGCAGTCCATGGGGTCGCAGAGAGTTGGACACGACTGAGCGGCTGAACTGATTATCACACTATATTGAAATAAAGACAGTATGGCATAATACTATGGGACACTACACAATTAAAACGAATGAAGGAAACCATATACTGACAACAAAAAACCTCCAATTCGTACAGTTAATGAAAAGAATTGAAGAACATGTACATTTTTATGCCATTTGTGGAAAAGGCTATGAAGTTTTACATAGGGCTTTATACAATGAAGAAAATATTCTGGATATGCAGAGTCCAATACAGTAGCTACCAGCCACACATGACTGCTAATCTCTGAAAGACAGTTATTGTGACTGAGAAGCTGATTTTTAAATTTTACTTAATTTTAACTACTGTAAATTTAAACAGTAATCAGTTCAGTCAGTTCAGCCGCTCAGTCGTGTCCGACTCTTTGGGACCCCATGGACTGCGGCACGCGAGGCCTCCCTGTCCATCACCAACACCAGGAGTTCACTCAAACCCATGTCCATTGAGTCAGTGATGCCATCCAAGCATCTCATCCTCTGTCGTCCCCTTCTCCTCCTGCCTTCAATCTTTCCCAGAATCAGGGTCTTTTCCAATGAGTCAGTTCTTCACATCAGGTGGCCAAAGTATTGGAGTTTCAGCTTCAGCATCAGTCCTTCCAATAAATATTCAGGACTGATTTCCTTTAGAATGGATGGCTGCATCTCCTTGCTGTCCAAGGGACTCTCATATAAACAGTCATATGTGACTAGAAACTACTGTCCCCCACAATACAGGTCTAGAAAAAGAAACCTAAGCTGGTAGTGGCAGTTAGTGACCTCTGGAGAGAGAACTAGATGGAGGGCAGCAGTGAACCAAGGCAAACTTTTGCTTTCCCTGCATTATGTGAACTTAAAGCAGGAAATACTCACTACTTCCATAAAAACAAAACTGAAAAAGACCTACTGATATTGAGTCAAAAATTTGACTGAAGCAGAAAAAAAAGAGTTGAGTTTTTTCTCTTTTGCTTTTACCATACCTGGGAAAAAGTGAACAAGTATGGTAGTTTGAGTCAACTCCCCTAAAAACATCTTCAAATCATATCTCATCACATCTTTCTCCCAAACTCTCTCCCCTCCACCTTCCCATTCTCTGTAACTATAGTAACTTCTGGTACAAAGGACTCAGCAGTACAATTTTAGAAGTTATGGCCCATTATCAGGGAAGGCGGGCATACTTTCTAAGGGGCTAGTGGATTTCTGCCTCTATAAGCACAACCCTCAGTACTGTTAAAAAAAAAAAAAAAAGTCATAGCTCCTAAGTCTTCTCTTCTTCAAGCCATAATAGAACCAGAAACTTTTCACCATCCAAGGCTCTACTGTGGCTCAAAACAACTCAGCATAGAAACACTTCTTAGAGACTTCCATTATTGGCATGGTGTATATTCACTCAGAGTCTCAACCGAGACTTCCTAGAACACCTGGCCATTCGCTCCTTTATCAATATTTACTGAGCGCTGTTAAATGCCAGGCACTGCACTTACAGGAGGAGACAGAGCAATGAAGAATACTTAAGTAGAAAGAGCCTCTGCCCTTCAAAGCTTGATCCCCAAAAGTTAACTGGGTTGCTAAACACTAAAAAACTCTAATTTCAATTCATTCTAGACAGTCCAACTCATGCTTATGCTGAATACCATGGGAACCATAAAAACCACAGAGTAGCTCTATCCATGTTTCTAATACAAGTAATGGAAATCTACATAACGTGTAAATACTGCAACACAACAGGGGAAGTCCAATGAATAATTTCCCCAAATGTTCCTTAGAACAAGTTTTCAACAGTCCTTAGCAAAAATGTGGAAAAGAACAATGTTGTAAATAAAATAAACTTATTGTATTGGAACTCTCTTTATTATGAAATCATGTCCTTCCTCCTTTATCTTTTATTTTTGTTTTTGCATTAAAACGTCCTCTACCTCATGAAATAATGATAGTTTAGGTAGAAAGTGGGAGGTACCTGCTTTTTACTTTGTTTTTAAAGTCTTACCAAATAACAAGACAGCAATCAAACCTCTATGCCAAATATTTGTTGATATTTTATTTGTCCATGTTGTCCACTAAGTTAAAAGATTCAAGAATATTCCCTCTGCCTTAAAATGCACAGCCTGAACATACAGAGGCAGTAATTACTCCTTCAAAAATACACCACTGAAAGGTAAACAACTTCAGTTCAGTCACTCAGTCGCATCTGACTCTGTGACCCCATGAACCACAGCACGCCAGGCCTCCCTGTCCATCACCAACTCCCGGAGTTTACCCAAACTCACGTCCACTGAGTCGGTGATGCCATCCAACCGTTCTCATCCTCTTAGACATGTGGAAAAGTTAAGCTTTCTGGGTTCTTTGCTATATTATTTACAAAAATATTAATATCACGGTAAAACAAATCCAAACACACAGGATTATAAACATGCAAAAAGTCCAATCAAAGTATATTGTTCAGAATAAAAATTATAATTGATGACAGCTACTTCAGTAACAATAAAAGTAGCCAAATTCTTATCTAGGTTTTTCTAGTTAGTCTTAAATATCATCCACAGTGATAATGGGGGTTTGTACTTATTAAGTTCCAGAAAGCTGCAGTCTGGGGAGGAGAGGAGAGGAAAGGAGAGAAAATGAACAGAAGAGAAACTTTTTTAATACTAACTTACTACAAAGTATCACATAATGAAGTTTATCACTAGCATTGACAAAACTGCAAATTTTACTTGGTAGCTGAAAGTGAGACAAGGTTTCCACGGGATATCTACGTCTTCTCCACTCACATATCCCTCCAACAAAAAATACACTTGTCCTTACCGTCTGGTAATCTGTCTGCATTACCTAAGATAATAGGACATAGCATAAATAAAAGAGTTTTCAAGTCAGACAGGCCTAAACTCCGCAGACCTGTCTGTGTGTGACCTTGGGCAAGTCATTCAACCCCTTGAAGCCCCGCTGGACTGTAAGCTCCATAGGAACACACACCACGTCGGCCTGAGTTACGACTGTAGGCACGGGGCGCTGATACATCGGTTTCTTCCTGTGTAAAGATGTTAACAATATTTCTTTCACAGCGTCAACTGAAGGATTCGGTTAGATATTTATGTATATGAAGCTCTGGCACTGTGCCTGATCATCGTGGTCAAGTGCTCGATAGATAAAAGGTAACTGTTTTTTGACATCAGCTAGCAGTTATCAAATCTGAAATTACTGTCTGAACACTTTCCAACACTAATATACAAAAGTCTTTACTCGGTTAAGTGCAAACCGCTCAAGGGATTAAAAAAAAAAAAAACATTTCACAGAAAACCTACAGTTTCTACAACAGTGGGTTTGGGACTCAGGTGGACCGGGATTACCGCAGCAGACCCAAGCGATTAAAAGGACCTTCAGCGGACTCCAAGCCCCTGCGCTTGAAATAACCGGGTGTCAGGGAGTGCCCCCCGCGGGGCGTGCAGCAGAGAGGACCCCCGAGCGGGCCCGGCAGGGGGCGGGGGGCGCGCAGACCCACCTTGAGCAGGATGGAGGGCGGCAGCTGGTTGATGTCCGGGGCGTCGGGGGGCGGCTCCCTGTGGCAGTCGCACGGCGGCTCGGGGCCCTCCGGACAGTCGGCGTCGCCGCA
>SJYF01000608.1:12096481-12114369 GCA_006410515.1 Procapra przewalskii | reverse complement strand
GGCCCGCTGTCACGGGTGCGAGCTCACCGCCCCATGTCCCCGTTGCCCGCGGTTTCCCGGAGCCCACGCCCTGTTCGTGGGGCCGGGCGGGAGCCGCCTCCGAGCTCGATGGGTGACGTCCGTGGGCACAGCCGCGCTGACGTCGCTAGGCGCCCGTTCGGGAACCGCCATCGGCCCGGAACCGGCGCTCTCGCCGCCCGACCCGGACGCCGAGGCCTCTGAGGAAACCCGGTCCCGCCCGAGGCCAGCCCGGGTACCCGGCGGGCTCTCCGCCGCGCTGGCGGGAGCGCGGCCCCGGGCCGGCGAGAATGGTTCTCCCGCGAGGGACTCACGGGTGGACCGGCTCTGCCCTGTTTCTGCGCTTGTCTGCAGACACTTGTTAGGGACGGACCGGCATTTCAGGATGAACGCTCTCATCAGGTATTCAGTTCAGTCGCTCAGTCGTGTCCGACTCTCTGAGACCCCATGGACTGCAGCACGCCAGTCCTCCCTGTCCATCACCAACTCCCCGAGTTCACCCAAACCCATGTCCATTGAGTCGGTGATGCCATCCAACCATCTCATCCTCTGTCGTCCCCTTCTCCTCCCACCTTCAGTCTTTCCCAGCATCAGCATCTTTTCCAGTGAGTCAGTTCTTCACTCAGGTGGCCAAAGTATTAGAGTTTCAGCTTCAACATCAATCCTTCCGATGAATATTCAGGACTGATTTCCTTTTAGGATTGACTGGTTAGATCTCCTTGCAATCCAAGGGACTCTCAAGAGTCTTCAACACCACAGTTCAAGAGCATCAATTCTTCGGTGCTCAGCTTTCTTTATGGTCCAACTCGCACATTCATACATGACTACTGGAAAAACCATAGCTTTGTCTAGACGGACCTTTGTTGGCAAAGTGACGACTCTGCTTTTTAATATACTGTCTAGGTTGGTCATAGCTTTTCTTCCAAGGAGCAAACGTCTTTTAATTTCATGGCTACAGTCACCATCTGCAGTGATTTTGGAGCCCCAAAATAAAGTCTGTCACTGTTCCCGCTGTATCCCCAATCTATTTGCCATGAAGTGATGGGACCAGATGCCATGATCTTAGTTTTCTTTCTTTGTTAAGTTTTAAGCCAACTTTTTCACTTTTTCAGGTTATTTAGACACACACAGATAAGCACTTTCTCAACCTAGTCAGTCAGGCAGCATCCCAGGCCGTACAGCCATGGAGGACTCCATCCTCTGCGCCTATCACTCCATCCGTCACACACAGGACTTTTAAAAAATGACTGCTTATGGTTGCTCAGAGATAAATGGCTCTATGTGGACTTTGGAGACTCAGATTTCCTCAGAAAACTAGGAAATAGTCTTTGCAGACAGCCCTTTTGAAGATTTGACTGTAATGAGACCAGAGACATAAAGCAGTAACTAAGAGTTGTACCTGGTGTTGAAAGAAGGTTAGTTTTCACAAAGGAGAAATTGGGAGTGGCTTTCACAAGGACTTGGACATGCTGATGCTGGGAGGGATTGGGGGCAGGAGGAGAAGGGGACAACAGAGGATGAGATGGCTGCATGGCATCACTGACTTGATGGATGTGAGTCTGAGTGAACTCCAGGAGTTGGTGATGGACAGGGAAGCCTGGCGTGCTGCGATTCATGGGGTCGCAAAGAGTCGGACACGACTGAGCGGCTGAACTGAACTGAACTGGACATGCTGATGGGAATGAGCCAGTATAAAGGAGGAGGTAGGGAAATACAAAGAGATAATACAACGAGGCCCTTGAGAAGATGAAATGGCAATTACCTGTGGATGGATAGAGTCTTCATTGTGATTGGAAGGAAGGAGGCAAAGATAGATCAAGGATGACTGAGAAAACAGTGTTGCAACATTCAAGGCCTATCTGCATAGAAACCTTTGCGCATTCCTGACTTCACCACCACACTGGCCAGCCTTACCCAGTCTTCACCTGACCTGCCATCAGACTTTTGCTAATAGAGGCCTCCTTATCAGGAATCACTTTTATTTTAAGATCTCCCTTTCTGAGCTTGATCACAGTGAGATGGAATTCCAAGAAACCTACAGGCAGAGATTCATCAAAGGGTTTTACATAGGTTTCTTCCAAGGTACTGCCCAAACTGCATTCACCTACAGATATTATCCACACATCTTTTATCCCTCTGACTTAAAAGGAATTTCTCAGGGTTCCAGAGGAAAGGTGAGGAGTGACACGGTTATCTGAGGCTTTTTAACAAGATCCTTTGCATCTCTTCCAGGCTATGCTTTGAGCAAAAGGAGAGGGTATTCTAAGCTTTTTATTTCTCTGTTTCAAAATTGGGGACCCATTAGTTGCATATAAATTAAACATACAACCCAGCAATCCCACTTACAGATATTTATCCAAGAAAAATAAAAGCATATACTACAAAAAGACTTGTGCAAAAATATTCATAGCATCTTTATTCATAATAATAAAAGTCTATAATCTAGATGTCCATCAGTAAAGAATGGCTGGACTGGTATCCTCGTTGGATAGAATACTATTCACAGTTGAAGTGAGGGAGGTAAGCAACATGAAGGCATCTCATAAACTTTCAGCTGTATTAGACTCTGGAATTGGAGGTCCAGAATTCCTGATTTTAACAAGGTCCCTACATGATTACTATAGAGACAGCCTGGCACCGTGCAGACCTATCAGAACTACAAGGAAAATCTACCTACAGCTTCTTGTTTTCAGAGAGAAGGCAAGTGACTCTGAGACTTCTGAAGCGGTTTCTGAAATTTATAGCACTGGTTCTTCCTCCCAGTTCCACAGCCACTCAGCCACAAGCAGGTGCCTGCTATCCCGCAGCATGTGCAGAGGGGTTCCCTTGTTTTAGTAAGTATCAAAGAGTCGGACACGACTGAGCGACTGAACTGAACTGAACTGAAGCTACTACTATCGTCACCAGAGATAAATTAATTTTAGAATTCATCACTCAGTAATACTGACAAATATGTTAAATATTCAGGAAACAGAATTATGAACAAGAGTAACAAATTGCAATTTAGAGACAGTGATAGCACTGGATGGCTTTGTTAGTGAAAAAAAGGAAAGCAGCCTGAACAACCAGCAGCTGGCCTGGAACTCTTTGCCAGGGCTTGATGTTGCTGAGGTTCTCAACTGGATTTGAGTGTTGAACAAAACAATCTCACAAAACATCAACATCGGACATGGCCACTCTGTGTGACTATGAGAAGAAAAAATAAGATGCCTCCATAATCATGTCTGGGACGACAAACACAAGCACACTCCAAACCACAAAAATGACCCAACATTCTGCCTAATATGAATTATTATTACTTTTTCTTGAACAATTACAACCTGAGCCTTGCTTCACTCTTCCTACATTCTAGCTAGCAATTATTAAAACACCCAATCATAGAATAACCTCTACTTCCTGTATTCAGAGGTGAAGTCACTCAGCTGTGTCCGACTCTTTGCAACCCCGTGGACTGTAACGTACTAGGCTTCTCTGTCCATGGGATTCTCCAGGCAAGAATACTGGAGTGGATTGCCATTTCCTTCTCCAGGGGAACTTCCCAACCCAGGGATCGAACCCGGGTCTCCCGCATTAGAGGTGTATACTTTAACCTCTGAGCCACCAGGAAAGCATCCAATCCAGAGCAAAGCCATAAACCTTCCTCAGAAATCACCCAGCACAAAGCCAGTCCTGCAGATCTTTTATGCCGTCTCACTGAGACTCTCCACAATTCCTTACAGTGCGCTTTGCGCCTTTTTGTAACAGGTCAGTAAACCCAGCTTCATTTAACTATGCATGAGCTCCTCTTGGTCTTTGGCTAGAGGGCGTTAACATTTGTTACCACCTTATCAAATGTTACTACTGTATCTAAAGTGATTCCTTCCTTATGCTGCATGTTTATGCTTACGCTGTGTGTCAATTATCAATTAAACTGAAATAAAATAAATTACACCCTCCTTTACTTTTCCTCCTGCGTGCTCGCTCAGTCATGTCCTGCTCTCTTCAACCTCAGGGACTGTAGCCCCCCAGGCTCCTCCGTCCATGGGATTTCCCTGGAAGAATACTGGAGTGGGTTGCCATGCCCTCCTCCAGGGGATATTCCTGAGCCAAGGGCTGATCCCATAGCTCCTGCTGTGGGATTCTTTACCACTGCGCCACCTGGGAAACCCACTTTTCCTCTTATCATGCTTTCACTTTCTTTGTATTGCATTAGCACATTTATTTTGTCTTTTCTTTTTTCACTTTTAATCTCTCCCACTAGAGTGCAAGCTCCATGAGGCCTGGGACTTTGTTCAGTTTTTTAGGGAGATAATCTGGCAATTGTATAGAAAACGAACTAGAGTAGGAAGAGGCTCTTAGCAGTAAGACCACTTAGGAACTGTTCAGTGGATGGACTTTAAAAGCTTGAATTAAGGCTGTCATGGTGGGGATAATGAAGTATGGCGTGGGATTGAGAAACAGTCTTCAGGATTTAGTAATTTATTTATGAATTAGGTAGAGAGAGGATGATGATAGGGAAGAAATGAAGGGCCCAGGAGAGCAACTTGTACATTCCTATGCCCTATATCAGTGTAATAATGATTAATAGATTCTATAATACAAAATATTTACATATGTGAATAAAATTCAAACTTGGAGTATATATATGTTATACTCAAATTCACACTAAAAACAAGTATCTAAAATGTTTAAAACTGTTTAAAAGAAAAGCCTTTTCTTTCTTCTTTGGTGATATAAAATATATGTACTCACTTTGCAGTCCACATTTGCCTGTAAAAACACCCACAGACAAATTTCTCACGCTTGCCGTTGGGGAACAGTCGCTGTTATGAATGGCCAAAACACCCTATGGCGCCAGTGACGCGAGCAGAGCTCGGTCAATGTGCTGCTGGTCTCACTGGTTGTGGTAGGTGCAATGGGTGGCCTGCAAGGACACTCTGGGGGGCAGAAGACATGGTTTTATACATCTGGAAATCATGCAACACCCCAAGTGTTCAATAAACTTAATTCATTACTCAATTGTGTTTTTGCTGCAATACTAAAAGACAAAGATGGAGAAACAGCCAGCTTTCAGGGGATTTCCTTCAGGAAGTGATCAGTACTCTTGAAGAGTCTGTTTCAGTTCAGTCGCTCAGTCATGTCTGACTCTTTGCGACCCCATGGACTGCAGCCCACCAGGCCTCCCTGTCCATCACCAGCTTCCAGAGTTTAACCAAACTCATGCCCATCAAGCCGGTGATGCCATCCAGCCGTCTCATCCTCTGTCGGCCCCTTCTCCTGCCTTCCATCTTGCCCAGCATCAGGGTCTTTCCAGTGGGTCTGTTTCAGGCGCAGCAGAGAAGGGCAGCGGCTGCCTCCCCTGTCTGCCCTCAGCCCCCCATGACTGAGACCTGCCCAGGCAACCCTTCCCTGGAGTCACACCTCCCCATCCATCTCCTTTTCAGCAGTTACCACCGCAGGCAGCTGTGGGGCCTTCAGGATTTGTTGACCATCACCCCTGTCAGAATTAAGCCCTACTTTGTTTATCCTGAGCTTCTCTGGTGGCTCAGACGGTAAAGCATCTGCCTGCAATGCAGGAAACCCAGGTTCGATCCCTGGGTCAGGAAGATTCCCTGGAGACGGAAATGGCAACCAGTTCTTGGCTGGAGAATCCCATGGACAGAGGAGCCTGGTGGGCTACAGTCCACGGGGTCGCACAGAGTCAGACACGACTGAGTGACTTCACTTTCACTTTCTTTTCTTTATGCTTGAATCACCAGCACCCGAAGTCGCTAATCAGTTGCACTTTAAAGAGAAGTTACTCCAGATGTCCTGAGGTAATGGTGGGAAATCTTTACAGTCAGTCAGAAGGTGAGATTCAAAGCAGCAGCCGTTGCTTCACCGTTGGCCTGGAAGACACAGTCTCCCTTGCCGAGGAGGGCGCCGGGGCCCCATCCCGCGGAAGTCGGGGTTCTGCGGACAGACCCGGGAGAAGGCTGTGGGCTAGAGGGAGCCCGGCCCCGCGACCCCCGGGACTGCAGCCCCCTGGGGGTCGGCGCCCAGGCCAGGAGCCCTGACTGCAGAGCTGCGAAACAGTAAATCCCTCCATGTGTCACCATTTGTTACCGAGGGAATAGACATGTTTTCACCAAAGAGGCCTGTGAAACTAAGCCTACACGCAACTTAACCGGAGAAAAAGAGAGCAAAACCAACCCATCATCACCCATAACTCTCCAAAGACGACTCAGGCTCATGAAAGGAAGCAATCCACCAAGTTTAAAACAGAAAATACATGGCCTCCCACTGTTATAGAAGTTAATGTGGTAACTGAGGCAAATGCAGGGGCTTCTTCCCTTTTTTTTTAACTTAAGATTCACGTATTCATGTCTTCTGCCCGGTGATCAAACCTGCTCTCCTGGGTCTCCTGCACTGCAGGCGGGTTCTTAAGGGCTTGGGCCACCGGGGAGCCCTCCATGAAATGACTAAAGCACAAAGACGCTGCGCCATTGCCGCTGCTTAGCCACTACGTCACGTCCGACTCTGCAACCCCGTGGACTGTAGCCCTCCAGGCTCCCCTGTCCACGGGCTTGCCCAGGCGAGCATTCTGGAGTGCGGGGCCACTCGCCTCTCCAGGAGACCTTCCCCACCCACAGAATGAACCCCGTCTCCTGCATTGTCAGGTAGGTTCTGCTGCTGAGCCTTATTCCCTCAATTCTGTGCCCAGCTTCTATATCACAACTAATACTTTTTTACTGTCAACTGGTAAAGTAGGACCTTTAGAAAGAATTAAGTTACTTGTGACTCCCTAACCAATTTAATGTCTTTCCCTCAAATCTAATAACATTTGTTTCTTATTATATAAAATTAGAAGAGTTATACATTTGCTCACAATAAAGAAACAGCAGATCCTTATAATTACTGTTAAGTGACTCAGAAATGGCAAGCCGCAATTCTAAATGTTGAGAATTGGTGGAATCAGTGTAATAATCAAGCATCTACACTCCAGTTTGTTTGCTGCATTCCCAAATCGCATCACGAGTGTCAAGTTGCCCCTTTGTAACCAGTTCCCTGTACTAAGGGTTTTCTCTCTCCTCCCAGAGGTAAGGCAGTCATAACCAGGATCCGCAAACTAGAGAGACCGAATGGACCAGTCAAGGTGTAACCCCTTCTGGGGAAGGCGGGAGATGGGAAGGTGGCCGAGAGGTGATGTGGGGTGACTCTCACCTCTTCTCTGACTTCTGTCTGACGCTGCTGGCTCATTAGCCACTGGATTATGAGATTTTCTCATTTTATGTTGCCTCCTTAGCCAAGTGACAAGATGTTCTTTTTTGCCATTCAGGGAGTAGACACTTCTCTTTGGATGTAGAAAGGGATGATAAGGTACTTTTTTAAGTTAATTTTTCTTTTCTAAAATATTTTTTATTTTTTCCAAAGATAGAAAGTTAGAGTCATACCTAAGTATGAAACATTGGAATAAATGATTTTAGCAACTGTTCTCTTTAACCTCATAAACTACATAAATTCCCTCAACTTTCTGGAAGGACACACTTTATCGGTATACCACCTGTGTTATCCTGAGTAGCTTTGGGTTTCAATTCTGTTCTGCTTGCTTTTGAATTGCACATTAATGTTTGCTGATGTTTAGTTTAGTTTTTTGTGTGTTTGTTCAGCTATGCCTACAGTATGGTGTGAAGCAAACAAATCAACCCTGTTTGGAGTCCATCATTTCCCACTAATTAAATGTTAAAACTAGGGTACAGGAAGTAAAAATTCTATCATCTATAACCCAGTTGAGAAGGCCGAGATAAGTACCATCTCTTCTTAGTTTGGTCATGCAGCAACGCTTGCCGTTCAGAGTCAGCTCTCGCACCTCCCACCTCCACCTAATGATGGGAATGAGGAAATAGGGTCCCAGGACATTTGCCCCTCCAGGGGAATAGATCCAGAGAGCTGAGAACCACTGTTTTTCCAGTAGTCATGTATGGATGTTTGAGTTAGACCATAAAAAAAAGCTGAGCGCCGAAGAATTGATGCTTTTGAACTGCGGTGTTGGAGAAGACTCTTGAGAGTCCCTTCGTCTGCAAGGAAATCCAATCAGTCCATCCTAAAGGAGATCAGTCCTGAGTGTTCATTGGAAGGACTGATGTTGAAGCTGAAACTCAGTGCTTTGGCCACCTGATGGGAAGAGCTGACTCATTAGAAAAGATCCTGATGCTGAGAAAGATTGAGGGTAGGAGAAGGGGACAACAGAGGATGAGATGGTTGGATGACATCACTGACTTGATGGACATGAGTTTGAGCAAACTCGGAGTTGGTGATGGACAGGAAGGCCTGGTGTGCTGCAGTCCATGGGGTTGCAAAGAATGGGACACGACTGAACGACTGAACTGAACTGTTATAGGAAGCACGCCGTTCTTTGTGACTTCTTTTCCTTTCATTTTATATATTCATTTCAACCTTACATTGGAAGTAAGTGTGTGTGTGAGTGTGTGTATCTTGGGGAAGAATATGGGGAAAGAGGACTTCTTCCCAGTTCCTACTTCTCTGCCAATGATTTCCCCCGACAAATCAATGTATTTTCTTCCGTATTTGTAAACTGACATTCTTAAACATTCCTGAATTGGATCTAATTGGAATAGTTTGAATCTTTATTGGGCTACAAATCAAAGGTGTTTACTTACTGACAGGTAACAAAACTGAGATAGTGGTAGGCAAAGTTTTCACATGCTGTAGACCAGAGGCACTCTGTTTCTAAACTTCATATAGCTGCTTTCCATGTCAACCACAACATGATAATAACAATTCCTCTATGACCAACATACCATTTACATTCTTATAAATTAAAAAATGAAAGAAGAAAATTTATTTTGTGGTCTTAAGGGCATGTCGAGTGTATCAGAATCTTCACTGAAAAGATGCATGGAGCACATACATAGTCAAGTGACAAGAATAAGAACTGCAAGATTTATTATTTCACAAGACACTTAATTCTAAGGAACATTAACCCTAAAACCTACTTTACATTGTATTGCCTGTGTCATGCTGTTTCCCCTGCTTTCATTACCAGCCAGCCTCCCCTAGCCCGACATGCTGCATTTCCGAGTGTGCCTCTCTACTCAGCCTGCACCTCAGCAGTACTGAGATACGCTCCCAGAGTCCCTTCTTACAGATGAAGTTTTGGAGAATAGTCTACAGAGCAAACGAATCATTCTTTTCAGACACAGTGTAAGGACTATTTGCTAAGGTCAAACTGGAGAATGATTACACTGAATAGAAACTCTACGGGGGGGTGAAGGGGGGATAACCGTTCCTAAGGGAAAGCTCGAGCACATGATGCGTTTTCTGTGAAGCTGTCAGTTCTTTGACTGAGATGCGTGCAGGTGTGTGTGTCTCTGTGCAAGAGAGACAAAGAGAGAGAAAGCCACTTGTGTGTGCCCCCACTGATAATGATTTCCAAGACGTGCCTAACAATCCCTAACTTTAACTTATTTTCTTACTTCGGTAGAGAAACTCTGACTCACACAAGCAGGTAAAAAATATCAGGAACATTCTAGCCTCTGACTAGACTGAGACAGGTATCATGACTGGTTTAGAATCTCAGCCCAGAGAGAGAAAACTTGAAAGGAGGAAACAAACGGGCAATAGAGAAATGACTTTAATGTTTTGGTGGGCTGAGGTGAGGTGAAGTCGCTCAGTCGTGTCCGACTCTTTGAGACCTCATGGACTGTAACCTACTAGGCTCCTCCGTCCATGGGATTCTCCAGGCAAGAATACTGGAGTGGATTGCCATTTCCTTCTCCAGGGGATCTTCCCAAACCAGGGATCGAACCCGGGTCTCCCATATGGAGGCAGACACTTTAACCTCTGAGCCACCAGGGAAGCCCTAGTATTTCTAATGGTACTTAGTCCAGAAACTTTCCTGACCCCTGAAAGATAGGGCTCCACACCATCATTCCTCAAGGCAATTCAAATTAATGTCATTGAGATACCGTCACACCTCTACTGGAATGGCTAAAATGTAAACCGCTGGCACAGCGAATGTTGGCAAGGATGTAGAACAACTTAAACCCTCGTGTACTGATGGTGGAAGTGCAAAATGATAACAGTCATTTTGGAAAACATTCTGCCAGGTGTCTATGAAACAGAAGACACAATTACCATATGACCCAGAGATCGTAATCCTAAGTGTTTATGAGAGAGAGATGAAAACATATGTTTATATAAAAGCCTGTATGCAAATACTTATAACAACTTTATTCACAACTGTTAAAACCTGCACACAAACATTCTCCACTGGTGAAGGGATGGTCTGTGGTAAATCTACACAATGGACGAATCTTTAGCACGCTACCCTAAGCAGAAAAAAAGGCAGACTTAAAGGCTTCATGCTGTGTGACTCCATTTACATGACTTTCCCCAAATAGGCAAAACTGCAGGGACAGAAAATAGAACAGTGGTTGCCAGACCTGGCACTGGGTGGAGGGTTTGCTTCGAAGAGGCAGAATGGAACTCTGGTGGGGGAGTTAGAAATATTCTATATCTTGATCCTGGCGGTGGTTACGTGACCGAATGAATTCGTCAAAATTCATAGAACTGTCCACTAAAAAGGATGAATTTCATACTATATAAATTATATGTTAATAAACCTGAGTTTAAAAGAAAGGAATATAGAACAGTAATTTATAAGACATATAAACCAGACTTTTCAAAAAATCAGTCATTAATTTTAAAAAAAGAAAAGAAAGTAGGTATCTGAACTAAACATAAAGAGACTGAAAAAGCAAAAATATCAAATGAAATATATGAACCTAGAATGGATTCTAGTTTAAAATAATGTAACAAAATAACCAAGATAATTATCTTTGTACAGTTGGGGATATTTGAATATGGACTGGATATTAGATAATACTACATAATTATCTTAGGCATTAAAAGAATATTAAGATTACAAATTTTTGTTAAGGAGATGTATGCTAAAAGATTTATGGTGAAATGTCATGGTATTTATAACTTTCTTTCAAATGGTACTGCAAAAAAAAAAAAAGGCAGGAGGGAGACCTGAGAAATGCTGACCCTGATTGAAACCAGCTGGAAGAATCTGTGGGCATAATGTCCTTACCACATAGTATCTTTTCAGTGTAGTGATAAAACTCTGATACAGAACATCACCTCTATTATATACCAAATGGCCATGAGGGTTATGAGTAAAAGGAAAATTGTAGGCAAATATGTGTCACACAATTCAAGGTTTTTAGAATACGTATGGGATTAGTATGTTAGCATCTGTCTTTGCAGCAGCTAAGTCGCTTCAGTCGTGTCCAACTCTGTGCGGCCCCATAGACTGCAGCCCACCAGGCTCAGGCTCCCCCGTCCCTGGGATTCTCCAGGCAAGAACACTGGAGTGGGTGCCATTTCTTTCTCCAGTGCATGAAAGTGAAAAGTGAAAGTGAAGTCACTCAGTTGTGCCCGACTCTTAGCGACCCCATGGACTGCAGCCCACCAGGCTCCTCTGTCCATGGGATTTTCCAGGCAAGAGCACTGGAATGGGTGCCATTGCCTTCTCTGCTGTCTCTATCAACTCCTAAATAATTTGGTGATGACGCATATCATATTGTTAATAGTGGTACCCACTGGTAAATGAAGCACAGAATCAGAATTCAAGTAGAAATTTCATTTAGTAGTCTACAGTTAATGCCTTATATACTTGAAAAGGTTTTTGGATGATTTTTACTTTTCTTGTAGTAAAAGACTTAAGGGGGAAAGGAAGTCATCTAAAACTTTATCGTTTTTAATCCTTCGTCTCATATCTGTACAATGAGACCAAAATTCTTCCCCAAAGACTTTTGATTCTTTCAAAAATAAAATCCTCTTTAAATGAATTTCTACAATAGTGCACTTCTACATTTGAAGGCAATTCTGAAGAGGAATTCTGAAAAACATTCGCAACAAAAACAGCATGATTCAGAAAAGTATCTACAGTTCATGGATAATACAGGCAATTCCCAAAATAACCGAGTAATTAAAAATTCATAAATTGTTACTAATCTTTAGTGATGAAAAATTATGAAAGTAGGACCTTTACCACCTCTATTTTTAAAAGCTTTAGAAATGTTACTAAGGTTTTTTTTGTTTTTTTTTTTAATAAGAACATAGCGTCTCTGCCTGCAATGCAGGAGCCCCAGGTTCAGTCCCTGGGGAGGGAAGATCCCCTGGGGAGGGAAATGACAACCCACTCCAGTATTCCTGCCTGCGAAATCCTCCACTGAGAGGAGCCTGGCAGGATACGGTCCATGGGATGACAAAGAGCCGCACATGACTGAGCGTCTTATCATATTTTTATATATATAGTTGGTTAACAATGTTGTGTTAGCTTATTAAGGTTTTTGTTTAAACAAAGAATGTTGCTTGAAGTGCATAACACATTTTTCCCACAGCAACAATGTTAAAAGTGTTAACACACATGAAGATCAGATTGGAAAAGTTTATTCAACTCAAATGTGACTGAGCTATAGTGCTGAGTCGGCCTCAATAAATACTTGTAGTGTAAGAGAATAAGGGAGTGGATGAATCAGTATTAAGGACCAGGATGTTTTCTAGATCATGAACTCTCAGAGGAAGGGACTGGTCTTCCATATTCATGTCTGTATCCCCAACACTCTGCCATATAGTTGGTGATTAGCCGATGTTGACTGGATAATCCAAGAGCTATTCTCTTTTCCTCTGGACATAAACTGGATGTTCATAATTTTATGTTTGTCCTAATCTATTATTAAGGGATATATTTTTGTAAGATAAAATCATGAACCTTGTGCAAATATAAAATACACATGTGCTAAAGAATGCTTTAACTCAATTATTGAGGAAACTAGAGAACTACAAAAAGCCAGTTTAAGGAGATTCTGAAGATGAGATACAAATAATGGCAATCAGGAGTACCGAAATAAATTTAACAGATGAAAAAACGGGCAAAAAGTCACAGGGAAGTTATTAATTGAAACTTCACCAACAAAAATCATTAGTGTTATTAGCGGTGACTACAAGTAAGGAAGGGGTAAAATTACTCAGAGCGAGTGCAAGTCGCAGATCTTGAGCAGCGGGACTGCCCGCACCAGCATTCCAAGGGCACCTCTAATACTCCCCCTTTGTCACTTCAAAGTCTTCCACAACTTTTCCTTGCAGTCTCCTCTCCTTTAATAAGGATGATTCTAAAAGTTATTCTTAGTCACACACACACACACACACACACACACACACACACACTGGTTTTCTTAGGTTTGGCCTGACTGTCTGTATAGGTGAAGCGAGGGCAAGAATCAGTAAAAGACAGCCTTGTCAGCAAACAAGGTCTGACTCTCCAAACCTGCAAGTTAGGAATGGTTTTCACATTTTTACTGTTGAAAAAAAAACACCAAAAGATGAATGATTTACTGTGACATAAAAATTACATGCAAATCAAATTTCAGTCTCCATAGCTAAAATTCCACTGGAATACCTTCATTCAGTGACACGTCGGTTGCTGCTTTCTTGATACACTGGCAGAACTGAGAAACGTCACAGAGAATATATGGTGCACAAAACAAGACCGGGACGGGGTGAAGCGGCTGAGGAACGTCCCTTGTGCACAAGATTTAAGAGGGCACCAAAAACTAAGTGATGAAGAAATGAATGAATGATACTTTGACGCATATTTTTTAAAAATTGAAAGGATGCCCCCCCTCCCCGCAAACTGGCCACAATGTCAAAATTTTAAATGAAGACAGGATTGGTAGTGCTGACGTCTTCCCTTTTCTCCCTTTAGCCTCAGGCTCCAGTACGGCTTGGCAAGGAATCACTGCATCTCACTGCACCCTGATCCCGGCCCTGTTGCAAAGCTTAGAATATTTACTACCGGCCTTTCATAGAAAAGTTTGTGATCAGGAGTGTTAACCGACCATATAAGCTTCTTTGAGTTTGCTTTTCAGACCGCTAAGCGTTAAGCCCACAAAATAAGCTTCTGATCGGGAAATACTGTAAAGAATCTCTTTTTTTTGGAAATACCGTAAGGAATCTTGGACTGGAATCTTAAATGCTGCTATTACTTGCTACCCTGAGGCTAAGAAATCAAGTTCCAAACCTCTCTCCACCAGATTTCTTCTGCAGTACATATAAATTTGATGACATCCACTCTTTCTGAGGTCCTCAAAATTAGCTAAGTTTCCTAGATTGCCAGTAAATAATATTTTCTTATCATTCGTAGGCCTGGGATGTGAAATCAATCTTCTTTTTCCATAAAAATGACCTGTCATAGCTGATTAAAAGGTCTATTCTCAAATCATAAATTCCAGGCAGTTTGTCCAATTGTATCCTGATAGAAAGGCAGGTAGATTCTTATTGAATGTATGCAAATAACTACATTATCATAAAAAGCAACGAGACCATGAAATGTCTGAATTTGGGAGAGCAAGTGAGAATCAAATACCATATAAAAATGTTTTGTTTTAGCTCACAAAAGCAGTCTACTAAGCTGTATGGGTTATAGATTGCTTAAGAAGAAAGAGAAAGGGCTTCTTCATCTAACCAAAAGTTGAAACAACAACACAGCATCAACAATATCCCAAACAAGGGGGCTCCTGAACAACATTCCAAAAAAGCAGTCATCCTCACATCTCTCCCTTACTCCATTTAGGCCTCTGTCATCAATGTCTGCTTTGCTGGCTCTTCATCAGTCTGCTCTTGGGACTAAAAAGAGCTCTGGAAATTCTTGATTCTATTTACTGGTAAGGTCTGAAAGTTAACTTAAGTGGGCAAGAGTTTGGTTTAGAAATGCCAGCAGTTTGAAGTGCTTGTTATGGTCTTTTCCCACTAGTTTCTGAGACTGTCCTTATTTGTTAGGACACAGACTCTGGGCTGTAACTTAGAACAGAGTCCTCGGATTACAAGCTATAGATGATGGATAGAAAGGCATACATGCATGCTCAGTTGCTCAGTCGTGTCCGACTCTTTGAGACTCTGTGGGCTATAGCCTGCCAGGCCCCTCTGTCCATGGAATTTCCCAAGCAAGAATACTGGAGTGGGTTGCCGTTTCCTGCTCCTGGGGGTTTTCCCAACCCGTGTCTTTGGGTTCTTTACCACTGTGTCACTTGGGAAGGCATATAGATGGAAGGAAATAGGTAGAGATAGGTTTCAAAGCCTCAGTGGCTCTGACTCATTTATTACTGTGGCTAATAACATCAGAATGAAAGAACAGAAAACTCTCTACTGGGGTACGGTGCACACATATTCATAAGTTTTGGTCTGATTTCCCCTGAGAGTAAAAACCTATTATGCGCAGCAAGGGCACTGGCAAACCTCTAGGGACACTCAGTGAAGAATAAAACTCTGGGGCTTCCCTGGAGGCTCAGTGGTAAAGAATCCAACTGCCAGTGCAGGAGACGCGGGTTCCATCCCTGGTCTGGGGAGATCCCGCATGCCGCGCAGCAGCCAAGCCCGTGCACCACCACGACTGACCCCACGGGCCCTAAAGACTGCGCGCCACCGCAAGAGAGGCCACTGCGAGGGAGTCCACGGACCTCAGCTGCAGAGGAGCGGCTGCTCGCTGCAACCAGAGAAAACCCCATACGGCCAGGAAGACGCAGCTCAGCCAAACAGAAACAGAGTTTTTAACAGTCAGTTTCTTAAAAAGAGATACAAGCTCTGAAAGTCATCTCAATATTTGTCTTTCCGAACCGATTCTAGATAAGAGCGAACATCTCGTCTGATATGACAACTCTTCAAGTCTCAAAATAGGAACATCTCAAATGAACCTCATTATTTTTAGCATCTATCTATTGATAAGATGAGAAGCCAAATCACTGCGGTTTTCCCAGTAACCTTTTCCAAATCCAAAGACACATTTAGCTGTAAAGAACAACCTGATATTTTATTTTTTCTAAATTGAGTGTTTTGATTTTGGGAGAGCAACTCCGAAAGAATTGGCAGAGTATATGTGGATGCTTAATTAAGGTAGGATCACAGGCTACTGAGCAACAATACTTGGTTACTTAATCAAAATGACAATAAAAGATTTTAAAAGTAAATATATAAGGTAACATGAATGTAAAGAACCTTAGTCCTTTCAAAAGTGAGAAGATTTTGTTCTTTTTTTTCTTAAATAAACAAAATTATTCTGATAAGCCACAGAATCTCTACTATGTAGGCAGATAACACAAAAGTTACAGAATGAGCTTTCATATTATAATCGAAGGTTATTAATCAGTGAACCAAGGAAGTAATCAATTAAAATGGAGTCATCTTTGCTAAAATTTAACATATTTTATAGCCTCATTTCAAACTCAGGTGTTATAAAACCAAAGAAAATAAAATTTACTTTCCAAGTTTTCTCCGTTATACTGTTTCATATTCTAGAATACACTGACACTTTTCTTAAAGACCAAATTAATCCATTTGGGATTGATGGGAGAAATTTTCACATACAGAGGAACAGGGAAGTCTTTCTGGCTTGTATGTGATTTGGCTTGAACTTCACGCTAACTCAACCAACCTGTTTTATGGCCTATATCTGCTTTAACCATTAAATAAAAGAACGCAGTTAAAAATCATAATGAAATTACTGTGGTTCAGATAATCAAAACAAAGCCAGGTGGCCATTGTGGGTGTGGTTTCAGGATTCCTGATTCAATGAGAACTTGAATTTTGTGAACTGTATCAGTCTCAAAGACACTGTTGCTGCTGCTGCTGCTGCTGCTGCTGCTAAGTCGCTTCAGTCGTGTCCGACTCTGAGCAGCCCCATAGACAGCCGCCAACCAGGCTTCCTTGTCCCTGGGATTCTCCAGGCAAGAACACTGGGGTGGGTTGCCATTTCCTCCTCCAATGCATGAAAGTGAAAAGAGAAAGTGAAGTCACTCAGTCGTGGCTGACCCTCAGCGACCCCACGGACTGCAGCCCACCAGGCTCCTCTGTCCATGGATTTTTCAGGTAAGAGTACTGGAGTGGGGTGCCATTGCCTTCTCCGAAGGACACTGTTAGCCATTCTCAAAACAATACCTGCTAGCATGTGGCAGCTGCAGTCTTATGGTCTCGATGTCTCCCCTTGGAACTAGGCAACCATTTTGGACCCTTGCTTAACACGTACCCTTGTGCCTGCAGGCTAAGCCGCTTCAGTCACATCTCACTCTTTGTGACCCCATGGACTGTAGCCCACCAGGCTCCTCTGTCCATGGGATTCCCCAGGCAAGAATGCTGGAGGGGGCTGCCATGCCCTCCTCCAGGGGACCTTCCCCACCCAGGGATGGAACTCTCACCACCTGTGGATTCTTTACCTCGGAGTCAGTGGGGAAGCCCACAAGCACACTTCCTTCCTGCCAGCTCCAATCCTAAAATTCTTAACAATTTATGTGATTCTGTGGGTTTTGCCTTTAAAAGCCTCCCCCATTTTGTAGTCCAGAGAAACACAATTCAGATCTTCTTGAGTCTGTGTCTCCCGGGCGATGGTCCTCAGTCAGTTCAGTTCAGTAGCTCAGTCACGTCTGACTCTTTGTGACCCCATGAATCGCATCATGCCAGGCCTCCCTCTTCATCACCAGCTCCCGGAGTTCACTCAGACTCACGTCCATCGAGTCCGTGATGCCATCCAGCCATCTCATCCTCGGTCGTCCCCTTCTCCTCCTGCCCCCAATCCCTCCCAGCATCAGTCTTTTCCAATGAGTCAACTCTTCGCATGAGGTGGCCAAAGTACTGGAGTTTCACCTTTAGCATCGTTCCTTCCAAAGAAATCCCAGGGCTGATCTCCTTCAGAATGGACTGGTTGGATCTCCTTGCAGTCCAAGGGACTCTCCAGAGTCTTCTCCAACACTACAATTCAAAAGCATCAATTCTTCAGTGCTCAGCCTTCTTCACAGTCCAACTCTCACACCCATACATGACCACAGGAAAAA
>SJYF01000608.1:12085400-12096203 GCA_006410515.1 Procapra przewalskii | reverse complement strand
CTAACTGTTGCTTCCTGACCTGCATACAGATGTCTCAAGAGGCAGGTCAGGTGGTCTGGTATTCCCATCTCTTTCAGAATTTTCCACAGTTTATTGTGATCCACACAGTCAAAGGCTTTGGCATAGTCAATAAAGCAGAAATAGAGGGTCCTCAGTTTAGCTCAAATGAAACTCTGCTCTGTTCCTGTTGTAGACTGGTTTACTGATTCCTTCTATCAACCAGCTGCTATAACAGAAGGCCACATAACTGGCAGCTTAAACAACAAGCATTTCTTTCTCACAGTTCTGCAGGCCAGGAGGCCCATGGCCAAGGCCCTGCAGACTCGGTGTCTGGTGGGAGTCTCGCTTCCTGGTTCATGGGTGCCTGAGTCTTACTGTGTCCTCTTAGGATTGGAAGCTGGGTTCTCTGGGGTCTGTTTTGTAAGAACACCAGTCTCTTTCATGAGGGCTCTGCTCTCCTGACCTAAGCACCTCCAAAAAGCTCCACCTCCTAATATCGGCATATTGGGGATTAGGTTCAACATATGAATCTTTAAAAGGACACAAGCATTCAGTCTATAGCCAGGACAGAGCCCTAAAGCTCATTTCAGGGATGCATGAAGTAAAAACTGTTTTCATAACAATATTAAAATGATTTTTGCATTTCTCATTCTCATTTCACTTTCTCACAAATGTCTACAGATGCTATGGAATGTGTAACATGCAAAAGGAGACATGAGACTCCAGCTTTTTTCTGGTAAGCCAGGCATTTAAGAGATTTCAGAAACACAGTATCATTTTCATATTTTTGGTTTTAGAAAATATATTTTTCATAAAAATATATTATTATTTTAATATGCATTGGGTTCCTATGGCTTCCCTCATAACTCAGTGGTAAAGAATCTGCCTGCAAAGCAAGAGACCCAGGTTCAATCCCTGGGTCAGGAAGATCCCCTGGAGAAGGAAATGGTAACCCACTCCAGTACTCTTGCCTGGAGAATCTCATGGACAGAGGAGCCCGGGAGGCTGCAGTCCACGGGGTCGCAAGAGTCAGAAAGGACTAGCGACTAAACCATCTCTACCTATGACACTGCTGCTTTCCAATGAGCAAGAAATAAATACTTTGTATATTTCTCATACAAAGGAAATGGCAACCCACTCCAGTGTTCTTGCCTGGAGAATCCCAGGGACGGGGAAGCCTGTTGGGCTGCCGTCTATGGGGTCGCACAGAGTCGGACACGACTGAAGAGAGACTGAAGTGACTTAGCAGCAGCAGCAGCAGCATACAAACAAAAGCTTTCTGAAGGCCTCAATCATTTTTAAATGTAAAGGAGTCCAGATAATTTTTTTAAATTCATTTTAAAGGAAAAAACCCTACTCTTGTTTTGATGAACAAAAGCACACTCACAATTTTATTTCTCTGTTACTCTTGCTACTATTACAGTTTCAACCACTCCTAACAGTTTTAACTTTTAACCAAGTAACTTTTATTTCACAGAAAAGAGGATGGCCTGCGGGTGAAGGAATCACAAGTTCTTTAAATTTAGAACCTCTGAACAATCAGCTGCTCCCGAGAGAAACGTTATCTGTACCTAAGCAGATACTCCTGAAAACACAACTGCCATTGACCCTTCTCGGAGATTTTCCTGTTTGAAGGAGACTGGCCCTTCGCCCCAGGCAGTGCAAATTCAGCTACTCATTAGCATCTTGATGCCCAGCAGAACTTTCCATACTTTCCACTGAAACCCTAAACCTACCTCTTTTTTGTTAAGTTGGCACATAAGCCTTTGCCCCCAGCTGTTCAGTGAGTTACTCATTACTCTGTGAGCCTGGTGTATTCAAATAAACCTTGTTTTTTTTCTCCTCTTCATTTGTCAGTTAATTCACAAGGCCCCAAAGAATTGAACCTAAGTGGATAAAGGAAAAGTTTTCTTCCCCAAAAGGATCAATTATTGAACTGGATATCATACTCAAGCACTTGAGCAGACTAGCCTGTGATGCACGCGAGTTTCTCCAGCAATGCACATCTCTCTTACCCCTCTTAAGACGGCAAAAATGAGCATATTCGTTAACGTGACTGAAAGATACAGTCTTTTTGTAGCATATAAAATAAGAAGAAAAGTTAATAAACCTCAAACTTTGCTTCTAATTTACTTAGAATTATCCTGGTATTCAGGGATTATCTATTAGGTAGCTCAAATTACTAACAGTACAAAGTTTTAAAGTACCTAAAGGTCTTGATTTTATCTTAAATCTGACATAATAAAACATAATTGCTGTTGGAAATTAAAAGTTAGAATACCAGGACATGGAAAGAACCTAAGTGCCTTAACAACAGATGATTATATTAAGAAGCTGTGGTATATAGGGGCTTCCCTGGTGGCTCAGACAGTAAGAATCTGCCTACAATGCAGGAGACCTGGGTTCAGTCCCTGGGTTGGAAAGATCCCCTGGAGAAGGGAATGGCTACCCCCTCCAGTATTCATGCCTAGAGAATTCCATAAACAGAGGAACCTGGCAGGCTACAGTCCATGGAGTTACAAACAGTAGGATGCAACTGAGCAATTAACACTTTCTTTTTTTCTTTCCATATGTATATATAATAGAATTTCACTCAAACGTAAAGAGGAATAAAAAAGCTGCCATTTGCAGCAGTGTGAATGAACCTAGATAATATTATGCTTTAGTGAAATAAGTCAGAAAGAGGAAGACAAATACTAACTATATAATGTCACTTATTCATGGAATCTAAAAACTTATACAAATGAATTCATATACAAAACTGAAACAGACTCACGGATGTAGAAGACAGACTTGTGGTTGCCAAGGGAGAAGGGACGGAGGGGGAGGGGCGAAGGAAGGCGTGGGGCTGGCAAACACAGGCTGCTGAACAGAAAGCAGGCCAGCAGCCAGGACCCACTGTGCCACACAGGGAATTCCACACAGTATCTGGTAACAACCTCTGTAATGGAATATAATCTGCAAAGTACTGGATCGCTATGCTGTACACCTAAAACTAACACAATATGGTAAATGAACTGTGCTTCAATAGAATAAATAAAATAAAAGCAATTATCTTTTAAAAAGTTTATCAGAATAGTGACTTAATTTAACAAATTTACATTTTCCACAGTCCTAAACAGTGTGAGAGCAACATCAGTTTATTTGATCAGTATACCTGTAACATAAGAGAAATAAATCCAAGTAAAGTAAAATGTCCAGGAAGGGGTCCAGAATCTGCTAGTGCAGCACAGAAGTTATTTTGAACAGAAGGCATTTGAGTGCCTGAAATCCCTTATCTGCCTTAAAGCAGAGCCTTCTGAAAGAGCTCAGAAGAACTTAAGGGGCATAACTCCCCTCCCTGGGAGCAACCAGGGAAGACCGAGCCACCACCTGAAATGAGAAGACTCCACACCACGCCTAAGCACACACTGCGACGAACTTCGTCTCCCCCATGACCCACTCATCTCTCCAAAAAGCCTCGTGTTTCTCCATAAATGCTCCTGTCCTCTTCAAGTGGTACATAAGCCTCAAATTCTAATCACCCCTCTGAGTCTGTGAAATTCTGTTACATATATGTAGGTACATACCTTAAACTCTATCTTTTCTCTTGCTAATCCGTCTTTTGTCAATTTAATTTGAAGCACCCAAATCTTAAACCTAAGAATGTAGAGGAAAAGTTTTTATTTCATGACATACCTTTGTATTATCCTCAACACTGAGAAATCAAAGAGAAGACAAGAGTGCTCTTTTTTTAACCAAAATTATTTAGCTATTCTCTTTTATCCAAGATTCACCTAAATTATGTACATTTAAATTCTTAAAATGTTTGACCTTCACTCTTTCTGTAGGATAGGTTTATTTTTAAGTACAAGACTTTCAAAATATTGGATATTTAATTTCTTTATTTTCTGCATACAATTTACGTAAACTCTTAGTTCTCTATAAACTAATCAGAATAAAGTTGTTTAAGTAATATTGGATATTTAATTTATTTTCTGCATACAATTTATATAAACTCTTAGTTCTCTATAAACCAATCAGAATAAAGTTGTTTAAGTAGCTTTATTAACTAGTATATTAATATTATCCAAAGATAGGAAAAACTTCTATAGTTACAAACCAAGAGGTCAAGGCTTTTCTTCCCCAGTGGCTCAGAGTGCAAGTCAGGAGGTCCAGGTTCAATTCCTGGGTTGGGAAGATCCTTTGGAGAAGAGAATGGCAACCCACTCCAGCATTCTTGCCTGGAGAATCCCACAGACAGTGGAGACTGGAGAGCTACAGTCCATGGGGCTGCAAAGAGTCAGACGCAACCGAGTGACTATCACTTTCAAAGGCCTTTCTGAAATATAAACACACACACACACACACAGAGATGCATTGAGTACTCATAACTCCAGTTCTATACCTTCAGCCACAAGTTAAGATTAAACAAAGAAACATAAAAACTCAGAGATCTATAAGTTCGCATCAACAGCGGGAAAGTCAACAAAGACTAAAATTCTGGTATTGCTTGGTGTTCATCTCCTGGAGCCGCAGCCAAGGGGCTGGGGCTGCCTCTCAGGTCTGTGTTCCCTGGCTCTGTCAGGAAAAACCACTGGGCATGTTCGAGGATGATCTCTTTAATTGTTAAAATTTAAATCTTTTTAAAAAAGGAAAATCATAGCCGCCGATCAAATGTAAAATGAATATATGTCAAAGATATTTTTTTAATGTGTTAATTAATGGTGTAACCAGGAAGGTGTTGGAAAAAATGGAAGGTGATGAAAAAGCGAGTCAGAAGAGACTGTAAAGAGCAAAGATACATGCAATCAGGTAGGCTAAAATGAATCTGCAACAGATGCCAAACTGGCCAAAATCCCAACACAATAATCAATCACATCCCCACCAGCAAAAAACTTGTTTGTGTCTCTACGCAGAAGAGTTATTTGTATTTGTGGGAGAGGAAAAACATTTTCCTTGATACTCTTAAGTGCTCTTGGCTGGGTCTGAAAATTAAACTGACAAAGACACGAACAAGGGAAAAGCATGTGAGTTTATTTCAGTTTTTTCTGATACGAGAGTCTTCATAAGGAAATGAAGAACTAAAGAACCGGTTAAACCTGAACGTTCTCGCGCGCAGTCTGCCAAGGCGTGGACAGTCGCGGAGAAAGACTGTGGGGCAAAAGGTGTGAGGCTGCGGTTCACGGCTCTGTCGCTAAGTCGCCCGACTCTTGAGACCTCGTGGCCTGCAGCACGTCAGGCTGCCGTGTCCTTCACCATCTCCCAGAGTTTGCTCAGACTCCCGTCCATCGAGTTGGTGATGCCATCCAAGCCTTCTTCCATCTTGGAGATAGGATTGACCCTTTCTTCCGGGGATGGGAAGAGGCCTTCTCATAGGATGGTCCTATGGCTTAGGGGGAGAAAGGAAGGCGTTGGGGTGGGGAAGGAAGTGTCAGAGACGTCCTCTTGCTTCTGTAGTTTTCTCAGACTCCTGCGGGTTCAAATGTTCAGTGCTCCAAGGCGCCATGCTTTGGAAGAGTGTGTCCTAAGCCCCACCATATGACCTTCAGTGGACAGTGCGAAGACATCTCTGAGACCATGAGAGATGTGGGCAGCCAGGAAGCCTGGACTGGAGAGCACCTAACCTTCCACGGAACACTCAGGAATCTTTTTTCCCATTTTTCAAAGTCTTGCACAACTTCTCCTGACATGATTTTTTCCAGCTCTCAGCATGTCCCTTCCCTCCATCCTCACAAAGGCAGCCCAATGAGACCTGCCCTTTCCCTTTGTATTCCCCTCCCTCATCACAAGTCCATTCACCGTTGGCTCCGTCTACTTCATCTCCATTAACGTTGAGAGAAAACACTAATTTATTATCTATGACAGTTTATAGTAAGAAGCTATCAGCCCTTTACACCGTATTTCTCAAAGGTGTGGGCATGCTAACAGCAACAGTAAAGATGCTTGTTGTCCTAAAAGAGATCTCTAACTGAAGGTATCTTTAATGGGTAGCAAAATACAGTAAAAATTCTTTAGACTGTTTATAGGGAATATGTTTTTGGTGCAAGGCAAGCAGGCAGTCCAGCTCTAGCCGTTCTTGATCTTCAGATCTTCTATTTTCAAAGACAAGCTCACAGCAAAGGTCATATGAAATCCAGCAGCCAGGGAAATGAACAGGGCTCGGCAGCAGCCTGGATGTACGGGTGGATCTTGTATAAGTGGCAGGCTTCCCTGGTGGCTCAAGGTAAAGAACCCGTCTGCAATGCAGGAGGTGCAGGAGACCTGGATTTGACCCCCGGGTCTGGAAGATCCTTTGCAGGAGGAAATGGCAACCCACTTTAGCACTGGAGAACCCAGGGACAGAGGAGCCTGGCGGGCTAGTCCCTGAGGTCCCAAAGAGCTGGATGGCACTGAGAACACAAGCACTTGTGTAAGCGGCATGCTTCGAAATCTGTACCCATCTGTTTTTTGAAGGGGACAATAATCACTGAGTAAATGACTGAGCTCTCGTCATTTAAAACCATTTTGCTCATGTAAGTGAACTTCTAGTGACAAAGTGTGAGTAATGTGTTTTCCATTTTGCAAAAAGTGGGCGAATTTTCATGAAGCACTTTAATCACTTGGGCTTCCCTGGTGGCTCAGCTGGGGAAGAACCCCCTGCGATGCTGGAGACCCTGATTCGATTCCTGGCTCAGGAAGATTCCCCAGAGAAGGGACAGGCTACCCACACCAGTATTCTTGGGCTTCCCTGGTGGCTCAGGGAAGCCCAAGAATCTGCCTGCACTGAGGGAGACCTGGGTCCAGTCCCTAGATTGGGAAGATCCCTTGGAGGAGTGAAAGGCTACCCACTCCAGTATTCTTGCCTAGAGAATTCCCATGGACAGAGGAGCCTGGAGGGCTAAAAACCACGGGGTCACAAAGAGTCAGACAGAACTGAGTGACTAAGCACAGCACAGAACTTTATTTACTTAAAAGTAGATACTTCAATGCGGTGATTTAGATCATTTAAATTTGGTGATGTTTCCTATTTTTATTAAGGAAACAGTTAAAGCTCTGTTACAGTCTTTAATGTTATTTTTATTTTCACATTTCTTCACATCTCATGCAGTTTTTAACACTGTGGAATTTATTGAAACTTACTACACATCTATTTTAAGTTATTGCAATATTTTCTCCTGGAAATAATGGTGACGAAGATTCTTTGCTTGACCAAACTTTAGTCAGGCTCCTGAACCTTCTCCTAGGTCCATCCATGAATTTCCCTGTAAAATCTAATTTTATTAAGAACCCCGTTAGTCATTTTAACCAGAGTCCTTCACCTAGATATTTGCTCACCCAGGATAACTCATCAGGTTGCTAATCCCCTCCAGCAACCTCTGTGCTTAGTCAGACAGTCATGTCCGACTCTTTGAGGCCTCATGAGCTGTAGCCCACCAGGCTCCTCTGTCCATGGGGATTCTCCAGGCAGGAATACTGGAGTGGATTGCATGCCTTCCTCCAGGGGAATCTTCCCAACCCATGTCTCCCACATTGCAGGCAGAGTCTTTACCATCTGAGCCACCAGGAAAGCCCAACACCCCCTACCATCCCCCAGAAGAGGTCTGTATGCTCTGGCCTGTCCTCAGCAAAAATCTGGTTAGGTTAATTTTTTGCCAGAAATCTCCTGATCCCTGATTTTTTTTTCCTCTTAGTAATTTCCCATCCACTGATATCCCACCTTGTTCTTTGGCTATAAATTTCCATTTTCCTACAATCCTTGGTGGCTCAGACAGTTAAGAATCCGCCTGCAATGCAGGAGACCTGGGTTCGACCTTGGCCAACCATTCTAACCCAGAGTCCTTCCTGGTGGCAAATGCAGTCCTCAGCCAAGATGGATGCCAGGGAGGAGGATTCTGGGAGGTGGTCAGACACGTGGAGTCTCCTTTTGACCTTTCCCGAACTCTTCTGATTGCTGGTGGCTTGTTAGTTCCCTGTTCCCTACTACGACCTCCCTACATAAAATAACTCATGTAAATGGTTACTATGGTGCTTGGCCAGGGTGGGTGGTTTCAGTCAGTGTGTTTCTGCTAACAGTATCTTGGGAAAGATTCTTATTATTCTCATTTTTGGGAGAAAACAATCTAAAAATTTGTGTTCATCTCAGCATCTCTCCAGTCCCTACTATTATGATTTACTATCACCAAACAGTTAGAATTCAAGTTCTCATTTTCCTTTCTCTGAGCTAAGTTTCTAAGAACAAGGTGCTGCTGCTGCTGCTAAGTCGCCTCAGTCGTGTCCGACTGTGTGTGACCCCAGAGACAGCAGCCCACCAGGCTCCCCCGTCCCTGGGACTCTCCAGGCAAGAACACTGGAGTGGGGTGCCATTTCCTTCTCCAATGCATGAAAGTGAAAAGTGAAAGTGAAGTCGCTCAGTCGTGTTCGACTCTTAGCGACCCCATAGACTGCAGCCCACCAGGTTCCTCTGTCGATGGGATTTGCCAGGCAAGAGTACTAGAGTGGGGGGCCAAAGAAAATAAGTCAAAGCATACACCGGCAAATTTTTATCATTTTACAGTCACTTTCCTCTGACAGGAACTAATGATTCACCCTGGCTGGGCCAAAATGTCACACGCTCTATAACATTGCCCAGATCCTTTAAATGAGCCTCAAGCGTTGCAAGAGATCAGCTCTATCTTAGAAGAACATTAAAAATATGTTTGCCTTCCTTGTACATTGGGTAGAAATCTTAAGACACAGAGCAAATTCTGAAGTTGGATTAATAAGATTTCCTTACTTATTAGAGGAGCCGCTGATTGCGGGGTGGGGAGGAGTAAACAATTAGCTATGAAATGAGACAGAATAAAAGTGCTGAGGTCAGCAGTAAGAGAACTCCTTTGAGAGGCCAGAAAAAAAGGATCAGCTAATCCTGACACAGGAGGCAGGGAGGCCTTTTGGGAAGGCATCACAGAATAGGGCAACGTCCCTGGTGGCCCAGATGGTAAAGCATCTGCCTATAATTTGGGAGACCTGGGTTTGATCCCTGGGTTGGGAAGATCCCCTAGAGAAGGAAATGGCAACCCATTTCAGTATTCTTGCCTGGAAAATCCCATGGACGGAGGAGCCTGGTGGGCTACAGTCCATGGGGTCGCAAAGAGTCAGACAGGACTGAGCGACTTCACTTTCACTTTCACAGAATAGGGCAGCTGAATGGGTTTTCAAGAATAAAAATGAGAATGCCAACAATTAACATTTGGTAGTTTGGCACACTTCAGTGCTACTTGCTGGTGGTCTGAGGCTGGAAGGAAAGAAGATTTTGGAAAGGTAATTTGAATCCGGATTATGTAAAGTCTTCAGTAACACCCAGGGAAACCAACAATAGATATGCACACCTTGGCAGGTCTTGACTGGCCAAAAAAAAAAAAAAAGACAAAAATCACCTTCTCACCCTCTATCTTATATTCCTTTCTTTTCAACTTATTCATAGCACTTTCATGATCTCTCAGCCATCTCCTACCCATGCCTACCCAAGTCTTTCCAGTGAGTTTAGCTTCCCTTCAAAAATACTGTTTTCCCCAGTAACAAAAGAGAAAAAATACACAATATTGCTACTATTATCAACCCCATTCCTTTACAGAAGACTAGGAAAAGGTTTTTTGTTTGTTTTGTGGTGGTCGTTGGGGGTGGTATCAGAATTTCCAAGGGAGGTTTCCATTACCTCTTAGAAAAATATTATTTTAACCCCAAACTCACTCATGCTTCTTGTCTTCCAAAATTCTTGTTTATATTTCACATTCAGTCAGTACTTCAGTTAGTACTTCCCCCACGACTCCAACAACAGGACATGCATTTGCAAGTGGCACACAAAGTTTTTTTTCCTTTAACCCATACTTCTTTGGGGTGGTAAGAGTGCATTTTATCAGCCCAAAGTCAGCTTTTCAAATCCCTCAGGTGGAGATAGGATTCATTAACATTCGAATGACTGCTATCTCTTATCTAAACTCTTCCTGCTAGACAAAGAAAAAGTCAATTTAAATCCGATAATTCTTTAATAGAGCTTCCTCCAGGCCATTTAAAAAGATGCTAAGTAAGGTGGATTCTACCACCAATTCTTAAGAGATCAACTCTTCACAATTCTCACTTATCTCCTCTATTTGCATTCTGTCTCCAGGCCAACTTTCGGTTTTGGACTAATCCCACCTTCTCTGTCTAATTTCCACATCTGATTGTTAGAAAAACTATGTCAGCATTTTCTGCTTCGAAGAGTTTCAATAAGGCTCACTTTCATATTGCAAAACACCACCTACATATTGGTTTTCCAATTGGTAACCCTTAAACTCACAGAATCCACTAGCTCAGTTGCATAGGAAAGTGAGAGTTAAGATAAATGACTTCTCTGGGAGTCAGTAATCTTAAATGTTAAAAAAAGTCCACACCACAGACCCCTTTCATGGCCAACAGACAATTATGAGAGGTCCTCATAGTACAGTGCATCTTCCCTGGTGGCTCAGATGGTAAAGCATCTGCCTACAATGCGGGAGACGCGGGTTCAGTCCCTGAGTCGGGAAGATCTCCTGGAGAAGGAAATGGCAACCCACTGCAGTGTTCTTGCCTGGAGAATCCCATGGACGGAGGAGCCTGGTGGGCAAAGAGTCGGACACGACTGAATGCCTAGCACACTGCAGCTAGCTTCTGAGTGCCCACCGCTATAGCAGGTTTATGAAGTCTGACCAACAGTGGAAGTGACAGAAAGTGAAGTCGCTCAGTCGTGTCCAATTCTTTGCGACCCCCTGCACCAATCTCCTTTGTCCACGGGATTTTCAAGGTAAGAGTACTGGAGTGGGTTGCCATTTCCTTCTCCAGGGA
>SJYF01000608.1:12062036-12076581 GCA_006410515.1 Procapra przewalskii | reverse complement strand
CGCTGATTCCTAGAATGTTGACGTTCACCCTTGCCATCTCTTGTTTGACCACTTCCAATTTGCCTTGATTCATGGACCTGACATTCCAGGTTCCTATGCAATATTGCTCTTTAGAGCATTGGATCTTGTTTCTATCACCAGTCACATGCACAACTGGGTATTGTTTTTGCTTTGGCTCCATCACTTCATTCTTCCTGGAGTTATTTCTCCACTGATCTCCAGTAGCATATTTGGCACCTAATGACCTGGGGAGTTCCTCTTTCAGTACCCTATCATTTTGCCTCTTCATGCTGTTCATGGGGTTCTCAAGGCAAGAATACTGAAGTGGTTTGCCATTCCCTTCTCCAGCGGACCACATTCTGTCAGACCTCTCCACCATGACCCACCGTCTTGGGTTGCCCCATAGGAATGGCTTGGTTTCATTGAGTTAGTCAAGGCTGTGGTCCTAGTGTGATTAGATTGATTAGTTTTCTGTCATATTGAGCGTGTAAGTCAGAGATGGAGAAAACATCATATGACATCCCTTACAAGCAGAATCTAAAAAGAAATGATACAAAGGAACTAATCTACTCTATTTACATAGAGAAGAAACTTCTGGTTGCCAGGGGAAGGATGAAGGTAAGGGATAGTTAAAGAGTTTGGGGTACACAGGTACACATTGCTGTATTTAAAATGGACAAGCAACAAGGACCTGCTGAACAGCACAGGGAACTCTGCTCAGTGTTGTGTGGCAGCCTGGATGGGACAGGAGTCTGAGGAAGAATGGACACATGCATATATATACATGTGGCTGAGTCCCTTCTCTGTTCACCTAAGACTATCACAACATCTTAAATCTGCTACACTTGAATACAAAGTTTGGGTTTTTTTTTTTTTTTTTTAATAAGCAGTAGGGTACACAGATTTTTTTATTTTAAAGGATAAGCGAAAAAAATGAAGACAACTGCTCTAGAGAATGAAGAGAGGCACTTGGGTCCTTCTCCAAGAAACCAAGAGGACAGGGGAAGGTGGGAAACCTTGGGAAATTTGGGGGCAGCACAGAAAGTGTGCTGAGGAATCCACACACATGTACACTTCACAATATTCCTGAAGAGCAGCGCTGGTGCTGCCTACAAAACCTACTCCCTTTCCCTCCCCTCCACTTGTGAGTAGGGAAGAGGAGGCAACCTTACTGGAGCTTCTGAGGGCAAAGAAAAGTTGAGAAGTAGATAGTCTGAGTGATTCCAGTGGGATATGGGTCCTCAGCTGATGGTGCCTGGCCCTGTGATGATTTAAGGCAGGTGAATAATGGTTTGATATGTGAGAATAAGACAAATAGGTGGTTGGGTTTATAGATCTGGGACTGATTGGCTTGTCTGTGAAAGATATGCTTCCAGTGCCGTCTTTGCTGTCTCTAAGAACTGGCTATCCCTGGGAGGGGCAGTCTCTCCCCCAGATAGCTTCATAACCTCTCAAAATAACATAAAAGAAAATTTTAAAAAATTTAATGATTAATACAAATTATCTGTTCATATCTTTCATCCACTTTTAAATTGAGTTGTTTGCCTTCTCACTGAACTGTAAGAGTTTGTAACCACAGGACCAGCCCAAACTGGACCTGCTCTATCAATGACAAGATACTTAATTGTTTTTCAGAGATGACAAAACAGAAACCACAGGTCATGCAGCTGAAGCATGCACAGAGGGGACAATTTTGACCTCAAATAACACTGGAACCAAAATTTCTTCCCCCCAACCTCTGAAACAGAGCCAAATGACTAGGCCATGACCAGAACGTGGACTCTGGAGCCCTGTCACAAGGGAAGGGCCCTCTGTCCAGGGAGACTCTGTGTTGAAACCCCTTTACAGGATGTTGCTATAAATGGCCAGGTTCCAAAGTCCTTCAACTGAAACCCACCCAGCTTTTACACATACCAATGTATTCCCCATCACTCGTTAAATTTCACCCTGAATCCTGAATCAGACACAGATTTGAGAGCTTTCTGTCTCCTTGCAATGCCAATCCACCAATAAAGCTTTTTCTTTTCTGAAAAGGTAGTGCCATACTATTGGCTTCTGTGCATAACAGGAAATAAGTTCTTGCTTGGTAATAAGTTCTTTGCAAATTTTGGGCAGTAGTCCTTTATCAGACTTGTGTTTTACAAACATTTTCTTCCAAGCCATGGCATGTCTTTTTGTTGATGGTTGGACAGTTCTTAAAGAAAAGACATTCAAAGTGTGTTTGTCTTATCTTGTGTTCAGTTGTGTCTGACTCTTTGCAACTCCATGGACTCTGCCAGGCTTCTCTGTCCACAGGATTCTCCAAGCAAGAATACTGGAGTGAGGTGCCATGCCCTCTTTCAGAGGATCTTCCTGACCTAGTGATTGAACCCACGTGACTTAGGTCTCCTGCATTGGGAGGTAGGTTCTTTACCACTAGCGCCACCTGGGAAGCCCATTAAGGCATGATCAAGGGTAAAAAGTTGGCTTAAAGCTCAACGTTCAGAAAACTAAGATCATGGCATCTGGTCCCATCAGTTCAGTTCAGTTGCTCAGTCATGTCCGACTCTTTGCGACCCCATGAATCACAGCATGCCAGGCCTCCCTCTTCATCACCAATTCCTGGAGTTCACTCAGACTCACGTCCATCAAGTCAGTGATGCCATCCAGCCATCTCATCCTCAGTTGTCCCCTTCTCCTCCTGCCCCCAATCCCTCCCAGCATCAGAGTCTTTTCCAATGAGTTAACTCTTCGCATGAGGTGGCCAAAGTACTGGAGTTTCAGCTTTAGCATCATTCCTTCCAAATCATGGCAAATAGATGGGGAAACAGTGGAAACAGTGTCAGCTTTTATTTTGGGGGGGGTTCCAAAATCACTGCAGAAGGTGACTGCAGCCATGAAATTAAAAGACGCTTACTCCTTGGAAGGAAAGTTATGACCAACCTAGACAGCGTATTAAAAAGCAGAGACATTACTTTGCCAACAAAGGTCCATCTAGTCAAGGCTATGGTTTTTCCAGTGACTATGTATGGATGTGAGAGTTGGACTGTGAAGAAAGCTGAGCACAGAAGAATTGATGCTTTTGAACTGTGGTGTTGGAGAAGACTCTTGAGAGTCCCTTAGGCTGCAAGGAGATCCAACCAGTCCATTCTGAAAGAGATCAGTCCTGGGTGTTCATTGGAAGGACTGATGCTAAAGCTGAAACTCCAATACTTTGGCCACCTCATGTGAAGAGTTGACTCATTGGAAAAAACCCTGATGCTGGGAGGGATTGGGGGCAGGAGGAGAAGGGGATGACAGAGGATAAGATGGCTGCATGGCATCACTGACACGATGGACATGAGTTTGAGTAAACTCCAGGAGTTGGTGATGGACAGGGAGCCTTGGCATGCTGCGATTCATGGGGTCACAAAGAGTCAGACACAACTGAGCGACTGAAATGAACTGAACTGAACTGAATCAATGGGTGGGGCTTGTTTGATATTTTTCATTCCTACCAATTAAAAGCCACCCCTCGGTCAGTTTTTTTGGTATCTGGACTTGGATATCTGGATAGCTTCTCCTCTGAATGCCCCCCCCCATGTGCTAAGTCATTTTTGACACTTTTATATATACTATTAAATTTAATTCTCTTAAATTCTTAGTAGTAGACAGGGTTCCCTCTTTAGCAGGTAAAAGAAATGTGGTTGAAAAAGACCAGGCAAATCAATTACAAATATGCAGATATTTGGTGAATGACACAAAGCTTGAGCTCTGTATTCCAACTCTAAAACCCCACATTCTTTCCTCTACTCCTCAGTTTCACAATAGGGAGGCAGCACCAGCTTGAGTCTAAATTTTTGCATGATGTCATTCTTCATGAGCGAAGACCATTGCATGTCCTGAGGTTTTCAGGAAGAACTGGGTATTTGAAGCAGAAAGGAAGGCTACAAGTTCATGCAAAATTTCCTCAATAAAGAATTCCCCATTGCCTTTAAGCTTTGCTGAAGCACATTTCTTACAAGAAGTCAGAGACCGTTAAAGTTGAAAGGGAAGAAAGGAGCTCCAAAAAATTTTCATGTTCAAGAATTTCACCTTCATTTTAAAATTAGGGTACCAGGAGGAGAAAAGAAAAACTTCATTAAAAACCCTCTCTTGGCTCAGAAGGTAGGGAGTCTGCTTGCAATGTAGGAGACCTGGGTTCAATCCCTGGATGGGGAAGATTTCCTGGAGAACGGAATGGCAACCCACTCCAGTATTCTTGCCTGGAGAATCCCATAGACAGAGGAACCTGGCGGGCTACAGTCCATGGGGTCTGCAAGAGTCAGACATGACTGAGTGACTAACATCAGCCCAGAGTGGGGGATAAAACTCTATTAAGTAGAAGAGAAAGAATCAGATTCAAGGATAGCCTCCTAAAGTACTTCCAAGAGGCTTATGTGAAAATTTCAGCTTCTCTCTGGTCAGGCTGTCAAGAAAGCTCATAGGGAGAAAGAAAGCAAACAAATTACTTTGAAGCTTCTCATTTAGAAAAATCCACTAAGGTCTTTAAGAATCTAAAATTGGCAAAGAAAGAATACTTGTGTTTTTTTTTTAATTCTCCTTAAAATTATTCCAGAACCCCTAAAATCTTCACAAGGGCTTTTTAGAGCCTTTAAAGTGAAAATGAAGAAACTGGTAGAACTATTTCTTTTTAATTATGCTTTTTGGTGGGTTTTTTTTTTTTTTTTGATCACACTGACTCCACCAGAGGGTCTTAGTTCCCCAACCAGGGATCTAATCCATGCCCTCTTCCATGGAAATGCAGAGTCTTAACCATTGGACACCAGGGAAATCCTAGTAGAACTTATGTAAAAGCATACAGTCCTAGGTCTTTGAGACTATGAGGAAATAAGAATACTGGTGGAGGAAAATAAGCTCCATGAAAACTCTTAAGAAAAATTAAAAGTGCCAACTGAAAAATAAAGAAATAAATACAGAAGACAGAATAGTTTTATGAGTAAATGTACATTAAAATTTTCTGAGATATTTGAGAACATGGATTACAGTAATATGAAATTTTTTTAGGCTAGCCTCCTGAAAGTGTAAGAGAAATCAGAGTTGGCATGACATGAAAAAAAAGCTCGCAGAAGTAATTACTTTAGGTAAGAGAAAGAAAGAAAAGTGGGGAGGGACAGTGGAGGCATCCTGAAGAAATCACTTCTGCAAAATATTGGACTTTCTAAATGTACTCTAATATTTAAAGCTCTAATCAAACGCACCCTCCTCACCCTTCTCTGGTTTTATTATCTGCTCCCTCTCCTTATTCCTCAGGCTTTGGGACTGCAACTGTGCTCCACTTGCCCTCAACCTTGTTGTCATTGTTTAGTCGCCAAGTTCCCAGGCAAGAATACTGGAGTGGGTTGCTATTTCTTTATCCAGGGGATCTTCTTCACCCAGGGATCGAACTTGTGTCTCCTCCCTTGGCAGATGGATTCTTTACCATTGAGCCAGCAGGGAAGCCTGCCTTAAACCTTACCCACATCATAAATTATCATTAAACTACCCAGATTAATGATGCCATCTGTTTCAATCAGGGCACTAACAAATATCACCTCCACGTTTTAATACTTAAAAGAAACACCACACACTTTCTGCTTACCTTATTTGCAAGAATGCAAACATGAATTGGATTCCACCAATAAAATGCAGCTTCCAGAGATTTGTGTTTGGTGCTCATTTATCCAGGGAATCAGGCGGGGCACAGGTGCGCAACTTTGCTGTTACGGGTTATTGCAGAGAGGCTTCCCAGATGGCTCAGTGGTAAAGAATCTGTCTGCAAATGGGGACACAGGAAATGCAGGTTTGATCCCTGGATCAGAAAGATCTCCTGGAGAGAGAGATGGCAATCCACTCCAGTATTCTTGCCTGGGAAATCCCATGGACAGAGGCGCCTGGCAGGCTAGAATCCATGGGTTAGCAAAACAGTTGGACATGCCCGAGTGACTGGGCAGGCACTCATTATCCCACAGGGAGTGTTTCAGTGAAGTTTTCAGGGAAGCAGAACCACTCTGAGTATATGGAACTGAGAACTTCAAGATGTTCAAGCTGGATTCAGAAAAGACAGAGGAAGAAGCTATCAAATTGCCAACATCTGTTCGACAATGAAAATGCAAGATAGTTCAAAAAAAACATCTACTTCTGCTTTATTGACTATGCCAAAGCCTTTGACTGTGTAGATCACAACAAACTGTTGAAAATCCTCCAAGAGATGAGAAGACCAGACCATTTTACCTGCCTCCTGAGAAATCTGTATGCAGGTCAAGAAGCAACAGTTAGAACCAGACATGGAACAATGGACTGGTTCAAAATTGGGAAAGTACATAATGGTTGTATATTGTCACCCTGCTTATTTAATTTCTATGCAGAGTACATCGTGAGAAACACTGGGATGGATAAAACACAAGCTGGAATCAAGATTGCAGGGGAAATAAAAATAACCTCAGATGTGCAGATGACACCATCCTTATGGCAGAAAGTGAAGAAGAACTAAAGAGCCTCTTGGTGAAAGTGAAAGAGGAGAGTGAAAAAGCTGGTTTAAAACTCAACATTCAAAAAACTAAAGACTACAGCATCTGGTCCCATCACTTCATGGCAAATAGATGGGGAAACAATGGAAACAGACTTTATTTTCTTGGGCTCCAAATCACTGCAAATGGTGACTGAAGCCATGAAATTAAGACACTTGCTCCTTGGAAGAAAAGCTATGGCCAACCTAGACAGCATATTAAAAAGCAGAGACATTACTTCGCCAACAAAGGTCTGTATAGTCAAAGCTATGGTTTTTCTAGTAGTCATGTAAGGATGTGAGAGTTGGACCATAAGGAAAGCTGAGCACTGAAGAACTGATGCTTTTGAACTGTGGTGTTGGAGAAGACTCTTGAGGGTCCCCTGGACTGCAAGGAGATTCAGCCAGTCCATCTTAAAGGAGATCAGTTCTGGGTGTTCACTGGAAGGACTGATGCTGAACCTGAAACCCCAATACTTTGGTCACTTGATGCGAAGAACTGACTCATTGGAAAAGACCGTGATGCTGGGAGGGATTGGGGGCAGGAGGAGAAGGGGACGACAGAAGAGATGCTTGGATGGCATCACTGACTCGACGGATATGAGTTTGAGTGAACTCCGGGAGTTGGTGGTAGACAGGGAGGCCTGCCCGTGTTGCAGTCCATGAGGTTGCAGAGTCCTATACACTGAGCGACTGAACTGACAGGAACCGGACAAGGGCTGGGGCAGTAAAGAGGAGTTGGGGTTAGGGTGGTGGCTCACGGGAACGAGCGCGGTGGGCAGCCCGCCCACCCACGGCTGTTGTGGTCTCTTAAGAGAGTGAAGTCGCTCAGTCGTGTCCGACTCTTCGCGACCCCATGGACTGTAGCCTACCAGGCTCCTCTGTCCGTGGGCTTTTCCAGGCAATAGTCCTGCAGTGGGTTGCCATTTCCTTCTCCAGGGGATCTTCCCGACCCAGGGATCGAACCCGGGTCTTCAGCGTTGTAGCCAGGCGCTTTGCCGTCTGAGCCACCACGGAAGTCGTTGAGGGCTGGCGTCCAAGTCTTTGGAAGGCCGCTCCCGCCCGCTGGCTGTCTCCTCCGAGGGGCCGCGGGGCACGCGGTGCCGGGCCTGGGGCCCCGTGCTGCGAGTCAGAACCGCCAGCTGTCGGGAATGGACGGGAGCGGGGTGGAAAGGACGCGCACAAGCCGAGCCCCTGGGCCTTCCGCGTCTGCCGCTGCGCCTCCCGCCACAGCGCCCTTCAGGGAGGCGCGCGGCAGCTTCCCTTCCGGGTCACCTCTCACCCGGAACTCGCTTGCCTTCCGGCAGCCCTCCACGGAGCTTTGGCGCGTTCGTTTCCGCCAAGGATCTCGGGAGGGCCGCGGAGGGCGCTGGGCAGACCCGCGTGAGGCCGGAGCCGCGTCGCTCGGAAGCCCTGAGGGCGCTGGGGGCTCTCCTCGCAGGCGGCCGCGCCTCTGAGCGCGTTTGGGGCGTCTCTACGGGGCGTCCTCTCGTTGCCTCAGTGAGAGTCGCTCAGTCGTATTGACTGTTTGCCACCCCCTGGACTCTACAGTCCATAGGTTTCTCCAGGCCTGAATGCTGGAGTGGGGAGCCATTCCCTTCTCCAGGGGATCTTCCTGGATCAACCCCTGATCGAACCGGGGTCTCCCTCAGTGCAGGTGGATTCTTTACTGAATGAGCCGCCAGGGAAGCCCAAGAATACCGGAGTGTGTAGCCATCCCCTTCTCCAGGGATCTTCCTTACCCAGGGATCGAACTGAAGTCTCCTGCATTGCAGGCGGATTCTTTACCAGCTGAGCAATGAGGGAAGACCCCCTCACGGTTGTGCCAAATTGTGGCATCCGGTACCGAATATCATCTGGACTGTCGTGTAGACTCCACCATCCTTGCTGGCTGGGCCAGGGCAGCTGGAGTTTTGCTTGCATGAGCCAGGTCTTACTTGTTGACATGGGGAGGAAAACACGCTAGAATATAATGATCACGTGTGGTCAGAAAATCTTCCTAAAGTGATGTTTTATCAGTTCTACCCAGAACAGAATTCTTGCCCCGACTGGAAGCTCCCAGAGAACAAGCACTTCAAATCCTTTATCAGCTAAGCATGACTACTCTTCAAAAGAAAAAGAAATCCTCTATCTGAGAAACAAAGCGTGAGTTGCATAATTTGTAAATGGGAGGTTGGGCTTTATTACTTACGTTGTAAAGAGATTTATAACAGAATTTTTGTGTTTTCACCTCTGCATTGTGTTTTTATGTAAAATATTTGATAATTAACAAAATATACGAGATGCGATAGACAGGAGTTTGAGTAAGCTCCAGGAGTTGGTGATGGACAGGGAAGCCTGGCGTGGTTCAGTCCATGGGATCCCAAAAAGTCAGACGCTATTGAGCGACTGAACTGATACAAAAGTGTATAACATATATTATACAAAATATAAAAAATAAAAATAAAATCTCACTCTTTTAAAGGAGTAATTCATTCAGCAAATGTAGAACATCTGCACAAAGATGGAAATGCATAAAAATATACTTATTCATTCATCTCTGCATTTTCTCCCCATTTGCTAGCCTTTTTTTTAAACACCTCTCTTTTTTTCCAGCTTAAATTAAAAGGTTTGTCATTTCAACTATGCCTTTGCTTATTCCCTAAATTGCTATGCCTTTTCTCTTTTGTTCCATGTCTAGCAAAACCTTACCCTGGATGAACCTAGCTCTCTGCTGTTCACGTCTGCACCAGCGCAACTAGTTGGGCCCTGATGAAAGTCACATCTGAGAAGATTGGTAATCAATGGACTCAATCCTAAACCCTGGATTTATCTGAGCAGTTCGCTTTCTTGTCTCACAAAGCCATCCCACCTCCTCCCGCTGCTGGAGGTTTCCTTGCTGCCCAGGACTGAGGTCCCCCAGTGCTTCTTTCCCTCTCTCAGGTGAGGAGTCCCTGTAGGTGACAACCCAACGGACTGGAGCCTGCCGATAGCAGGAGCACATGACTCACAGGGTCAGGGGGCGCGGGACGGGAGCCCGCTGTGTCTGCCCATCTGGGATGAGTGAGTGGTGAGAAAATACCTTACTGGAAAGGCAATTATCCATGTTTCAAGAATTGAAAATAAAAACTCTGCTTGCTCTGTGGATTGTTTTCTGTGGTGAAAGGCAGACAGCTTCTACATTATGCTGCTGCTAAGTTGCTTCAGGCGTGTCTATAGGCGACCCTATAGACTGTAGCCTACCAGGCTCCTCTGTCCGTGGGATTCTCCAGGCAAGAACACTGGAGTGGGTTGCCATGCCCTCCTCCAGGGGATATTCCAGACCCAGGGATCAAACCCGCCTCTCTTAAGTCTGCGTTGGCAGGCAGGTTCTTTATCATTAGTGCCACCTGGGGAGTGCCCTTTGACATCACAAAGAAGTCACAATCAGAAACCAGTCCCACCCCAGAACTTCTGACCCAACAGGGACCCTGAGATGTACTTGTGTATTAAAAAAAAAAAAAAGGAAAGAATTGAGCACTAAAAGCTACTCTCCGAGGAGCCCAAGAGTGGGACTAACTTGGCTGGGACAGCTCCCTTTCAAAGGACAATGTGCCCCTGACTGGGGTCTGTTTCAGGATTAGGTGAATTCTATGGACTTAGAAAAATCTCTCTATTTTGAAATAATTCTAGACTTACAGAAAAGTTGCAAAAATTGTACAGACAATTCCCATTTGCCCTTCACTCAGCTTTCCCTAAGTTAACAACAGATTCCATAATCTTAACAGAATTACCAAAACCAGGAAATTAACAGGGAAACAGTAAACTAACTGATCCACAGGGCTTATTCAAATCTGTACAGTTCTTTTTTTTTTTTTCTGTACAGTTCTTATCAGGGTCCTTTGCCCAGTCCAGCATCCTGTTCAGGATGCCTGTTCAGGATGCCTGTCCAGCATCCTATTTGGGATGCCACGCTGCATTAGTTCACGCTTCCTTCACCCACTCTGTCTGCCACGTGTCCTCAGGCCTCCTCGGTCTTTCTCCTTGACACTTCTGAAGTACACCTACTGGTCAGTTGCTTTTTTAGAATCTCCCTCAGTTTAGGTTTGTCTGGTATTTTATCATGCACAATTAGAGGAAATTACATATTTTTTGGCAAAAAAAAAAAAAATCCCACAGAAGTGAAGATGTTCTTATCAGTGCCTCCTATCATGAACTATAATGATGTCCCATTGCTGGAGAGGACATTAACATTGATCCCTTGGTTAAAGTGGTGTTGGCAGCGTTTTTGCAATGTGGTGTTTTGATTTCTTCTCTTCAATCAATAAAGATCTTGGAGGGAGATTCTTTTTTTTTTATTTTAATTATTATTATTATTTCCCTACATTACAATACTGTATTTGTTTTGCCATACATTGACATGAATTGGCCACAGGTGTACCTGACCTCCCAATGCCGAAGCCCCTCCCCACCTCCCACCCCATATCTCCCTGGATCACCCTGTGGGCCAGCCCCAAGGATCCTGTATCCTGTATTGAACATAGACTGGTGCTTCGTTTCTTACATGATAGTCTACATGTTTCAGTGCCATTCTCCCAAACCATCCCACCCTCTCCCTCTCCCTCAGAGTCCAAAAGTCCGTTCTATACCTCTGTGTCTCTTCTNGAGTCAAATTTATTCTTTTTAAGGGCTGAGTAATACTCCATTGTGTATATGTACCACAGCTTTCTTATCCATTCATCTGTTGATGGACATCTAGGTTGTTTCCATGTCCTGGCTGTTATAAACAGTGCTGCGATGAACATTGGAGTACATGTGTCTCTTTCAATTCTGGTTTCCTCTGTGTGTATGCCCAGCAGGGGGATTGCTGGGTCATAAGGCAGTTCTATTTGCAATTTTTTAAGGAATCTTGGAGGGAGATTCTTTGAGACTCATTTTGGCATCCATGGATGGCTCTCTCCTGCCACATTTTTACTCTATTTGCCTAATGGTAACCTGCTTTTAGCCTCATCTATATGAGCTGATTTTCAGTAACCTCTTGGGTTGCAGTGGAGGCTACTGATGTGAGTGGACAAATCTTGGTGCAGTTCTATTCCTGCATAGAGGTGGAGGCCAGAGTGGCCTCCTTTTGACCTTTTGGAGACTGCGAATGCTTGGATAGTTCTGTAGGAGGATGGAGATTCAAGAGGGAGATAATTGGACTTCCTGCTAATAAAGCAGCTGGGAATCTGAATAATTAAATCAAATGAACAAGATGTTAATCATATTTATACATGATTTTGTAGAGCAGTTTATTCCAGTTAATTTTTATCTGTGGTATAATGATCCCTTTATTTTTTAATACAAAATCTGATTTTATTTATTTTTAATGATCCCTTTAAATCTGTAGATTTAGGTAAGCCTCTACTTACTGAAAGTTTTAAAAAATTGTTAATGTTCTATAGAGCCTGTCCTTTTATTTGTACCAATTCTTTATAGTCTGAGTTTTTATTTTCTTTCTTCTCTATCTAATTATCTTTTTTTCTAAATTATCTTGATCCATTTTTTCTTCTGCATATTTTGGACATCTTAAACATATCTTAATGCTATTTGTTCATTTTTTCTGTAGGGTAAATTTTGCAAATGAATTTGAGATCCAGAAATATTATCTCCCTCCTAAAACACTGAGCTCTGTAGAGGGAATTTCTAATAATGTCCTTTCACAGCCTTGAGAAATTTCATAGAAATAGCACCTGGAAAAACAGCATATATCAAGAAACTGTGTTGATGATTACTTTTCATGTTTTTCTTGGATAATAGCCTTATTACAGACCCCAGGGCCAGACCCAGGAGGGAGTGTGCTGGGGCCATGGAAGCACGGGCCTTGGAACACCAGGCTGGCGTTAGGTATGAGCGTTGCTGGTTGTTCCTGAGACTGTCCCAGAGACATGGCCTGGGGTAAACACAAGCAGAGCTGGACTGTGTCGGTGTAGTGTCTTGGGAAAGACAGATCAAAGAAAGTCTTGTAGTCTGCAATCGGGAATAAAAGCCGGACTCAGAGTGGACTCTGCACCTCAGTCCAATAGAGGTCCAATAGAGGCTGCAGGTCCCCTGACCCATTGTACCAGATTTCCTGTTCTGTCTTCATTCTTGTTGCTTGCTCCCAGACCTTTAGGGCAACAGAACTCTGTGCTCTTTTTATTTTATTCTCGTATCAATTTTCTCTGACATTATTAAACATTATTTTCTAAATTTTTCTCCTAATTTTTATTTGCAAGAGTAAACTTTGTCTAGGGTATCCTGTTTGATGCTGGTGTTTGATTTCTTTTTCTCTTTTATAGCTATTATTAAAGATTGTCTCTTTGTCTCTTTTATTCTGAACTTCAAATCAGAATAATTTATTTGAGGTTATTATTTGCCTAGAAATACCACCTATGACTTCATACTGAGTTATTTTCCTATTTCTCTGGGCACTGTTTGAATCTTTAGAGCCTGAAGATGAAACGTTATTGGTTTGTATTCTCTGTTCATTTCTGTAGCTGCCTGAGATGAATAGGGAGGAAGCTATGTCTATAGGTACCTGTCTTCAGGGAAATTTATCTCTGCTTTCTCTTTCTTCATAATTCTATTCACCCTCCTGAAGCTAGATGAATTGAGATGGTGATACTTCCTAACCAGTTGTGAAGACATTTTACTTTAGTGTGGTTTTCTTTTCTCTTTAGGATGAGTGAACCACTTTGGGGAACAGTCATCATATATTTTGTCTCGTGTGTGTGTGTGTGTGTGTCTATATGTATGTGGCTACACCTACTTCTCCACACTTATCTGCCTTTACTTGCCACTGTCACTTGAGATCAAGATAGTTGTCCCAGCAAAAGACCTTTATAGACATTTCTCCAAAGAAGACATACCAATGGCCACATGAAAAGATGTTGAACATCTCTCATTATTAGAGAAATACCGATCAAAACTACAATGAGGTATCACCTCACATCAGTCAGAATGGCCATCATCAAAAAATTCACAAACAAAAAATCCTGGAGAGGGTGTGGAGAAAAGGGAACCCTCTTGCACTGTTGGTGGGAATGTAAATTGATACAGCCACTGTGGAAGACAGTATGGAGATTCCTTAAAAATCTAGGAATAAAACTACCATATGACCTAGCAATCCCACTCCTAGGCATATACCCTGAGGAAACTGTTGAGGCCTGACAGAAGCCATGACAAGCTTCAAGGGCTAAAGTAGCCAGAGCTACAATCACAGAAAAAGCTGGGTCACTGCCCAGAAGGAGCTGAGATCATCATCCCCCCAACCTTGAGACTCAGCCGGTCAGCATATTCCCTGTAGCCTGGTTAGAACTAGCCCAGATAACATGAAAAGTCCCTTAAGTGAGCCCGCATGTGCAAAATTTTGCCAATTAATAGATGCCAAGAACCCCTTGCAACCAATCCGCCCTTGCCAACTCACTGTCTTTGTTCTAAGTCTACAAATACTCCTGTAATTCTGGTCTGGGGCTCTCTGCCTCACTCCACTGCGTGGGATGTGGCAGGGTGCCCTACTCGAGTTAGAAATAAAACTCCCATCTTGCCTTTGCATTGCCGTGGTGGACTTGTTCTCTCAGTCTATTCGGAGACTTGGGCTCAGAGCATAACAGAAACCAAAACTGAAAAAGAAACAGGTGCCCCACTGCTCATTGCAGCTCTATTTACAGTAGCTAGGGCATGGAAGCAATGTAGGTGTCCTTTGACAGATGGATGGATGAGGAAGCGGTGGTACATATATACAATGGAATATTACTCACTCATAAAAAGGAATACATTTGAGTCAGTCTAAGGAGGTGGATGAACCTGGAGCCTATCATCCAGAGTGAAGTAAGTCAAATATATGCTAACGCTTATATATGGAATCTAAAAAGATGGTACTGATGAACCTATTTGCAGAGCAGCAACGGAGACACAGATATTGAGAACAGACTTATGGACACGGCTGAGGGCAGGGGAGGAAAGAGTGTGTGGACACTACTACATGCGAAATAGAGAGCCAACGGGAATGTGCTATGACTCCCCCCGGGGCTCAGTAACAACCTAGAGGGGCAGGATGGG